>JAQFZF010003260.1:0-11534 GCA_034695365.1 Enchytraeus norvegicus
TAATAGATCTAGATTGGATATTAAGAAATACTCTTTCTCGAATCGGATAGTGAGTTTGTGGAATAAGCTGCCTAATTTTGTTGTTCTCTCTGAGACTACTAATGGTTTTAAGAATAATTTTGATAAATTCTGGATATCCCAGGAGCTTCACTATAACTGGGAAGCAGATATAGTAAATATATAGTATTTTACAATGTCTAGCAAAGTTTTTAACTAGGTTGTGTTTTTATTAAAGTTTTCTATTGTGGATGTGGATATGGAGGCGAAAGCCTGCGTCCATGTATAGCAGTTAAGTTAAGTTAAGTTAAAAGAACATTTTATAGCGATATTAGCGATGTTAGCGATATTAGCGATATTTGATGATTAAATCAGGCTATAAAATCACGTGATATATGGTATATATTATATGGTAGATATCTCACAGCGCTTTCGAAACAGTATAGGAGTAGTAGTCTTGTCTGCCATAGCATTGGCAAGGTCTCCACAAATCTGGAAGTTGAGCGACTAATTGGTCTAGTAAACAGAAGGCATTGCCCAGAAGCACTGTGCCTTCAATGCAGTATCTACCATAGTCGTCTCTCACAAAACACATGCTGATATCGGTTGGTATATTCTCAAGCATCCAGGACGCAAGTTTCATTATTTAAATAGCATTTGGATATCTCACCGATATAGATGTTCCAGATCCTGTTGAGTTGGTTACCATCTGCTAGGCAGCTGTCCACCACTCTCAGACAGTAGCCCACGCAGGGTCGAACCCCGGCCAGACCACGACAGTAAGGGCAGTAGAGAAGGTTGGCCACTTCATCGTGACAGGCTCTACTGAACTTCTGCTGCTAATCAGTATTACATACCTCAATTACAACATAATGGCAATATGGGTTTAAGTTTACGTCCGTTTCATCATCTGACGACGATATTAGGATCCAGGCGAGGCAATCGATTGATCCTTCCAGAAGCAAAAAGTTGGTATAAACCATCGTGTTGTTACTTATGCACTTTTGTCCAATTTTGACAATTCGTTCCCTATTCTAGTCATAAAATATCATGTTACGGTATTATTCTATTGTCACTTTCGTACTTCGGATGGCCTTATTGTTAGAATAATTGCTTGGTCAGCAAAGAAAGCCGTACATGTTAGTCCGCGGATTTTAAAATAAGTAAGATTATCATTTTATAACCTATTCAAAGGTATAAGCTCAAAAAAAAAATTATATTCTAACTATTGTTCTCTAATATGGACTTTCAACTATAATGCAAGGCACGTTATACACCGTGGTTCAAAAAAAAGTAAGCCAGACTGTATATTTGAATCAGATGTTAATTTACATGAAAACGTGTGTGCCTTTAGCCAATTTTTGTTTGCCTAACATGTGTGCCCCAACTAAATGTGTGAAATTTTTTGGGGGGTTGGGGGCGGCCCCCCAATAACATTTTTGGACCCACCCCACCCCCCCAAAAAAAAAATTGGGGGGGTGGGTCCAAAAATGTTGTTGGGGGCCTCCCCCCAACCCCCCAAAAAAATGTCACACATTTAGCTGGGGGCACACACGTTAGGAACACAAAAATTGGCTAAAGGCACACACGTTTTTATGCAAATAAACATTTTGATTGAAATAAACAGATGGGCTTACTTTTTTTTTAACCACGGTGTATATATCATATATAACGATATATAACGATGTCATAGTATTTTCATCACTTTTGGAAATTCTGATAATAGAATGTAATAGCTTAAAATCAAATCTTAATTTTTCGATATATATCTAAGGCCTACACACCCTGATGACGACACCGATGACGTCACTACCCACTTCCAAGCCCTGAATAAAGGTGCGGAATGCCGCGAAGGACCTTCGAATCTGTACGGAAAGTTTCTGCGGAACCTCTCCAAAAGGTTTCAGAGAATCCATGCTCTCCGTCATACAGTTCAAATATCTTTCCGTGAGGGTGTAATTGGAATTGTAGAGACTGAACATTCTGTGCATGAGCTGAGTAAAGAATCGATCCACCGTTAGCGACAAGTCCACGTCCAGTTCTTTCTGATACCGATAGAAGTTGCTGAATAGTTCGACGAAGATGTCACTGTTTCTCTGGAACAGATCGCCGTATGTGTGAATGAATGTGTCGTAGAGTTTCCGCTTGGTGTTCTCCACGAGTTGGGTGAAGTAATCTAGAAAACATATAGCAGTCAATGAGGATTTACTGTCCGGTTTCTCAACAGAAGGCGATGCCAGGAACGTAAAATATGCTTGAATTGAATTGAATACATGTATCGATGTGATTGTAAATGAGCTGGTTAGTCATTAGTAAGGCAAGTTTAGTGACTCTTTGAGTATGAAACCCGTCTCAGATGTCATAGTTCCCTAGAAGATAAGCTTCCACTTGTGGTGCGGTAAAAGCTGTGGACTTTCCTGTGATCAACTTGTTGGGTTGATCGATGTTGTACTCACTATTGAGCGAGTAAGTAGATAATTCCCAAATTTGTGTTTTGGCCCTGTCATGTGGCAGGGATATATTCTGCTTGAGACGGCCCTGACATCGCCTTCGGTGAAGAACCGGACGCTAAAACTTCATTGTTTTGTATTGTATTGTATTGTATTTTATATTGTGAGATAAAAATTTAATATTTAGCAAATCTAAGCTTTGTATGTGTCTAATGCTGGCCTATAGAGTTTAGACGCATTTGACTTTGCGCCTATTCAAACATTCGTTCTATTTCATAGAACTTGAACTAAAAATTGTCTAGGATGTTTCAAACTTTCAACACATGTTTCACCAACTAAAGTGGAGCATCCTTAACAAATTATATCTGTTGGCATTAATAATTCGGCAGCTGATTTCGCTTAGGTCGGTTTTTGTTAGCAGTAAGTCTACTCCTATCCTCTAATGACTTTACGCACTTCATCACTATGACTGAAAACATTAACTCCATCAACGTTTCCATTGCCGACCGTGAATCCGCGAAACGTTTCAGTACTATGGAAGAAATCTTTCCAGTGCTATGGATGCACATTTGCAGAAAAAGAGAAAGAGACAATCATCCCTTTCGGATAAAGTCAACATCCAGTTTTTTACAGTTAAAACCTGACTCCAAATGTCGAATTGTATTCGCCAAAAGCTGACATATTCTAGTAGCAAAATGTAATAGATTCTAATACTATATTAGAGCCTATCACGTTTAAGACCTATTAACATAATTAGCGAGGCGATTGAACTGAGTTTAATTGCGTATCAAATTGGGTTTATACACTGATATACAGTGCCACTGGACAAATATTATCAAATTGTAGCACACATAAACAAAGCGCTTGATCAGTAAAACTATTTCTGATTTCTGAATAATACTATTTCTGATATTCATAGAGCCTCTATTAATCAATCAATCAATAAAATATTAGCTATATGTATATATATATATATATATATTGGCTATCAATAAATGAAGATTCAATATATATATATATATTATATATATATATATAATATTATATATATATATAATATATAGGGCCTAGGCATATTATAGAACACTCTCAACAACGTCTCTGAAAGCTTCGAACAAAGAGGGGTGAAGTACCTCGCCTGTAATGCCGAAATTGATTGGCAATACCATTGAAAGATTGACATTTGAGTGACCAAAAGCCTCTAGTACATAGAAATTATGGCTTGGACCATTCTGTCATTCACGACAGCTTCTGCGGTTATTGCCTATTTCGAACACGAGCAGTTTTCGCTTGGTCTATAATCTAGATTGTAAACTACCCCGGACCCAATGATGGAAAGCAATAGCTTATTTATATTGTTCTAAGCCAACTTCCCTAAGAATCAAGCCACCTGGGTGAAGAACTGGACTTTAAATCATCACGATATTGTATCTAGAAAATTATGGCTTCTGCTGCGGCTTTCTCGAACTCTGGAATCTGGATCTGCCATAGTTGGCTCTTACAAAGTACTGCACATACTTTGTAAGAGCCAACTATGGCAGATCCAGATTCCAGAGTACGAGAAAGCCGCAGCAGAAGCCATAATTTTCTAGATACAATATCATGATGATTTAAAGTCCAGTTCTTCACCCGAAGGCGATGTGTTCGGTTGGTTTGTTCTCAAATATTCCGAATTTTACATAGCGAGATAATTATCACATTAGCAAGATATGTTAATCAATTAATGAAACTGTTTCCTAGAAAATTCAGTAGAATTTTACCGTCAAATTTTGCAGAAGTCGAGACGAGGGAGTGACGTAATGTGTTCAGTTGGCGAGTTACGCTGGCTGTAAGGCGCTGTCGAGACTCCGCTATCATAGCTAATTGTACAGCAGGTGTGCAACACGTGACTGTGTGCGCATCGGTGCGTGCACATACACGGCTAACTGTCTCATCTGTACAACAACAACAATATTATTGTTAGAGTGCTACCGTCGTTTTGACAACGTCGAATAGCCCTGAGGTTTTTCAACTTTGGTTCGGAGACCAGAGGGGGTCCGCGAAGAGTTTTCTGGAAATCGTAGCTTCACTCAATTAACATAATCTATGAACGATGGAATTAGCATTTACAGATCTCATTATTATCAGTGACGTTTGTGAAACAGCAATAATAATTACTGATTGAAATACTGTTATTTTTAATAGTGTTCCTCTGGTGGTTTCTAAAAGTTGAGATAGCATTAATTACTATAGATTGTATCACAAATATAATCTCTGTTATTCTGATTGAAATTGGATTATTGAAGCGATAACTGTCACTTTTTAAGTACGAGGGTCCGCGATCCATGCCGAAAAAAATATTGGTCCCTGGTCCAAGAAGTTTGAAAATCACTGGAATAGCCAATGACACCATTGATGTAGTCAATACATTGATCGTAACAGTAACGTACTGAACAGCAGGTGCACAACACTTGGTTTTGTGTCAATTGGTGAGTGCACACACTGCACATACACGATTGCACATACACGCCAACTGTCTCATAGGTAATCCAGTAAAGAAAAATTCACAAAATATAAATAAATTACATTAATAATTACAAGTAAACCCCCTTTTCACAGTCAAACTATGAAGTTAAATAAATGTGTGATTTAATAACATCAGGTGTTTAGCACTTAATTTTGTCCCTTCGTACATCTGACCATGCAGGTCTGCAGAGCCGGTTAACCATCCCATCTAAACAACAACATCAGTGACGGCGCCACACCAGATCGCACAAGGTCAAATGACCTGGTAAAAAAGCATCTGACCTGGTGTATGACCTGGTGACCAGACCTGCCTCATTATTATATTGTTATAATTATTGTTTTTTACGACCTGCTTTTAGTTCTTAGTGACCTGACACTGATTTGGTTGCTCGGAAGGTCTGGCGCCGCCACTGATCAAAATCAACAACAAAACAACAAGAGTGCTACCGTCGTGCATAAGAACATAGATTCCCATAGCTGACTGCACAGTGTGCAACGTGTGCACTAAAGTGCCATCGGCTGAGCCCATAGCATATTGGTTGAGTGCCGGACTCGGGCTCCATTGGTTCACGATTCGATTCCCAGGATTCGCCCGTCACCGACGTAGCCGTTGGGACGCGAAACTGACGTATAATTCGGCTTTAGCCTTTTTAGCCTTTATGGTATACAACCGAACACGCTAAGTGCTTGTAAAATGTACATGCACATATAATTATCTCATCTGTGCAACAACAACAACAACCACAACAACAACAACAACAATGAAGCATTTAGTATTACATGATTATGTGTATAGAAAACTTTCACATTATTTCACATAATTAGTGCAGTTCTTAATACACATAAATATGTAATACTAGTACAAACTATATGTTAGTCAGATGAATACAGTATAGAGTACAGTATAGTATAGTATAGTATAGTATACAGTATACAGTATATGGGATCAATCAATCAATGAGGATTTAACGTCCGGTTCCTCACACGAAGGCGATGTCAGGGACGTACGTTTCAAACAGCATATACAAACTACAGACAGCATCCAACCACCAGAACCATCCTGCAAATGCACAAGTAGAAAGAAAAATGCGAGGTCCAAAAGAGTGCAAGTCCGTTATCCAAGGCAAGAAGGTCTGTTACAACAGATCTACGGTGGGAAGAGATGAGTTTTTAGCTCGCCCTGGAGAGTAGTAATGCTTGTACAAGATCGCAAATCTTGTTGCAAAGAATTCCATATTGTTGGAGCAGCATAGCTGAGCGAGCGTCTGCCTATTTCAGTTCTTATGTCTGGCACTTTTAGAAGATTAGTGCCGGACGAACGAAGGCTGCGTGTGGCTGCGTATAATTGACTCTTTACACGATATCCAGCATTGCTCATGATGTAGCCTTCAATATGTTCTATGCCACAAAGTAACGTTTGCGGCATCCATAACAACTTTGAGGTGCCTCTCTACTGCAGTCTTGCATGCGGCAAGGGTAGTTGTCAAGGTCTGGGTCATATAACCAGATATGCTGGCTTCCTCAAGGTCCGTCTGCATCAGCATGATCGTTATCAGAGGTTAAAGTCTGGGAAACTTTAACCAGTTTACTTGCTCGACGTAGTCGCTTGACTCAAATTGATTTTCGGTAATATGAATATGGTAATCTCACCAGAACAGATAGACCGACCATCATTAATTTCTCTTGCTTCTGCAATCTTTTTTGCTGCCAACTCTCGTATGAGCTTTCTCTCATCGATGATCATGTCAGCAAAACATTCTCTGAATGACCATAGTAGCCATTCTGCTGAACGAATTTATCCAGGACATCTTTCTCAACGGTTTGTTCTCTGGTCGATCAGCTATTATAATACTGGATGCAATAAATTGAGATTTATAATATATTCTCTTCCTTGTCTCGTCTTGATTCTACAGGTAGTCTTTCTGTCTCAATTTTGATCACCATCCTTCTTACTCCTCTCTGATCGTAAATAAAATCTCTTTCCTCTGCAGGAATTCCTTTGTCCGATTCACAGCAGTATGCATCAAAGCCCAAACAAATGCAGGCCGCAATGTCAAACAATTTTCAGCTATATAGCCTACTCGGGGCTCATCAATGCCAGTTTGTTTACTTCCTCCTTCATTTTTCATAACATTCCTTAATTCTTGATGCATATCTTCCAGGCTCCTGTTTCATGGATCTGATGGTGACTGTGGGAATTCAGCATATATACATCAATGACAGGCCAATGTATTGCAACTCCACTTACAAGATTTGAAATCGGCACACTTGAGTCTGTTTAGGAATGTTCTAATATTCAATTCATATAAAAGATCATAACATTTCAAGCAGTCGGTAGCTGATTTATCAGCACTTCTGAAGCACAACCATACAGCGGGCACAAACTTTTTCTTCTTTAATTGCAGAGCCATTACAAGATGATCACAATGAACTATTCATTATCAACCAAATAGCAAGTAGGCGTACATACAATCCAAAATGCTCCATTACAGGATAGCAGTCAAGCTTGATACAAACTTGAAAATTTGTAATAAAAGTAAAACTAGCATTGACGTAGTAGCCTAAACGGCATGAAGCTTCAATACTGTATAGTATATAGGTCTACATTAATGTAATACACTCTCCTAGTCAATCAATCAATCAATAATATTAATAATCCGGTTTCTCGGGCGAAGGCGATGTCAGGGACCCGTTCCAAGCGGTATGTGCAACTACAGACAGCATCCAACCACCAGAACTCTCCTGCAAATGCCCAAGCCGAAAGAGAAAGCGAGATCAAAAACAGGGCAAGTCCGTTAACATTGGTAGTTTTGAACAAGAAACCTTTAGAGACAGGTAGGAACCATTTCAACACATTTTTTACGTAGATAGAGTCAACTTACAATGGAGATTCATGCCTGTTGCCATGGTTAAACCATAATTCAACCATAGTTCAACCAAAATTCAACCTGCGAAAATAGGCCTTTTTCAAGTGGGGGCAAAATTAGATGCAATACATTTGATCTAATTTTTCTTCCATATTTACCATCTGGGACTGGAGCAACCTTTCTGACTACCCCAAAGTTAATTTTCAACAGTGTTCATACTATGCCCTAGTGTCTATCCTTCTCCATCCTTCGTGTTTCTGTCTTATCCACATATGATATTATTTCGTTATAATTTCATCTAACATTCTCATTCTTGGTCTGTCTCTGACTGTTCTTCTTTCATTCTTTACTCTATTAATGTCCTTAGCAAAATTAATCCTTCCCATATTTTACCCGTATATTTTCACACATGACATACGACCATGCTAGTTTATTTTCTTAGTTATATTTGAATTGTTTTATTTACCACTCCTTTATTAGTCGTACCTCGGCCTTTTGATAGCGATCAATGCTGCTAGAGAAGGTATACGGTAACCTACCGGACAACTTTAAAACATATGCCCTCCATTCTACTTCTTAACATATTCATCAGATGCCTGTTTACTCCAACTTTTCACAGGACTTGATTGTAATCAGATCAGCTAAACTGATCTGTTCCATCCTTCTCCGGAGCCACATTCCTGAGCGCTTCCAATTTTCCAGTAGCCTTTCTTAACTTCACGTTTCAGAGCTATACAGGAGTCAGAGCCGGATTTAGGCATGTGCAACAAGTTCGCTGCACAGGGGCCCCCACCACCATGGGATCCCCATCACCACTTGTTTTTTTAACTTTGGGTCTATTGGCAGGAGCTACTGGCAGGAGCCAGTAGCTACGTCGGTTAGGTTTCAGACTTGGGATCAGTATGTGCGGGGTTTGAATCCGAGGGTCGCCCGTCACTGATATCTCTGTCAAGAGATGAAGCTGACGTTAACTTCGGCTTTGGCCTTTATTGCAGGACTATGTACTATTTTCACAAACCTTACTTTAGTTAATAGTTAGACCTATGTCTTGTAGGTATGTCAAAACGCGACAGTGTTACTACTTTATTATGATGGCATGATTGTGATGGCACTCTAAATGTAGGCTTATAACAAGAGGCCTCCGCCAAAATGTTGCACATGGGCCCCCACCGCCATAAATCCGGCCCTGACATGAGTGTAGTCTCAATCATTATTTTGACTGTTAGGTCACGTTTTTGTTGGAAATTATTTCCTTTTCCCGAAGGTTTCATTTGTATACTCTTATTTAGCTTCATTTGTGTGTATGTAGGGTAAGGTAAATAAAACAACCCCCTAGCGATATCTCAATAACTTCGTCAAAACTCAAGATTTTTACCAAATATTTTACACTTCTAAAGGAGGACTTTTGACGTCTACCCTCCAAATTTGGTCTAAAAATATTTGCAAATAAAAAGTTACAGAGTTTCTACGAAAAACTCGACAAAAAATTAACAGCTTATTTTCAACAGGCATTCATTCTTTTTTTATTGTGGCTTTGAAGAGGGTCGTTTGTTGCTGGTGCCGATTCTATTTGATGTCCTTCTGTGGCAAGTCTTCCCAGATTGGTCCTGCACAGACTTGATTTCAGCCTTGTTGGTTGGTTGAAAGGACAAATTTCTTCGTAAATTGCTTATATGTGACTACCGCACATGCTTGACATATTACTTCACCAGGTGGCGCAGTTTCTTTTTCTTTGCTCTCCATACCTGATGGACAGCTCCTAGCCTTTTAGAAATGAACACTTTCTACCGCTCAAGTATATCGCCCAAGACGTGGTAGTCGAGAGTTTTAATGTCGGAGTGGCAAAGCTGTGCCAATGTGCGAGTACATAAATCTTAGTCGCTGATTTTATGCTATTAATTTTTTTTCAAATCAAATAAATCGCTCTGCTAAATCGCATAGATTTAGTTCATCTGCAAACTATTATATTGAGAGCAGTATATGCTGTATTGATTTGATATTAAAATTGGAATATATTGGACTATTTGACGGAATATCTGCTCACATATATCCCTGGATGGGCGTAGCCATTAATTGAACTTTGAAAAATTCAGTCACAGGAAGTCTTCAGCTACTTGATTCATAGCCGATCATTCGTTCCGCATGAGTGGCTAGTTTGCTAATCAATCATTCATTCCTGGCTTGTAGGTTAAGGAGAAACTTATCGCTTGACGATATTGTCCATATAAACACAGGGCCAGTTACCGGTGATGACAATGGCCAACCATTCACGCAGGTAAAGAAAAAAGGTAGACGTGGGAACTGAGCCAATGAGAAGAAACCTGCACAATCGCAACCTGCTAAACTATCTGATTCAAACTTGGAAGTGGATGATGACAATGTACTCCCCGCACCCTGCTGCACTATTTGCAATCAAGATGGTACCGAATCCTCCATAATTCAGTGTGAGTCCTGTGATCAGCATTATCATCTGAGTTGTTATGGTATTGAAGCGGCCGAGCACTCCGTGATCAAAAAAATCATCACCGTGCTCGGGTGGACCTTCAGGATCTCCCGAGACGACATCCTGAGATCAACCAACTCAGGAGTGACTTGTCAAAGCTAGAGGGTAAAGTAACTAATGAGGTAAAACATGGGAAAACAGAGATGTTTAAGATCATCACCGAATCCGTCCAGCATCACCAGGCGCCCTCCACACATGGTCCCGATCATGAGCCTGCCACTAAAAAATCATCCCTGACGTCCCTGATATCGTCGTTAGATGATGAAACGGACGTTAAACCCGTATTTATTTGTATTGTAATGGTAATCAATCTATCGGGAATGAATTGCCCTCTGCCCGGTTAGATTACGCGAGTGTTGTTAGATTAGTTAACAAGTTCGTGAAAGACGTGAGCCATAGGCAGAAAATGTCATCGTCACCGGTTTGGGAGAGAGGGAAGGAGGTGACGACGTCGATCTGTTCACCAGGTTGTGTGAACATGAACTTGGAGTCAAACCTCAAATACAAAGGGAAGGAACCAGGCGACTTGGTAAGGCAACAGGTGTCGGTCCTAGGAAACTACTGGTTAGGCTAATATGAGAATCGGCTGCAATGGATGTCGTACAGTCAGCAAGGAAATTTAGAAATTCTAATGACATTCACATTGCAAGTAAAGTATATATTAACCGTGACCTGACCAAGGAGGAGACCAAGCAGACCTTTGAGCGCAGGCAGGCGAGGAGGCAATCTGCTTCTGCTACTTCTGAACTTCAGGTCGCTGGTCAGTCGACGCTGCAGGGGAGCTCTGCAGCCTCTGCGGTTATAGGGACCAGGTCAATTACCTTCATCAACAGCTTCAGGAGAGGTACCTCAGCTCCATCTAATGCTGGAGTAGGCGGATAATCATACAGTACGGTTGCGAGTAGCGTCTCAGCATCTGATAATGTTGTAGTAAATTCGGTACCGGTATCTAATATAAGTGCACTTATTCCCATGTCTAATCCTCTCATAACCACTCACGTGTCCTCTGCTTCTCCAGTAAATGTTAGTGCTGCCGAATTTTGCCTTAACGTACCAGTAGCTAATAGGCCTAATTGTCAACCTTTAGTGTATCCAGCAGCAGCTGACAGTGGATCGCATGTAGACAATCCAGTGTGACTGCATTCAATCACTAGTGCTGAATATACAAATAATATTTCTGATTTATATAACCTAAACTCACCAAACGATGAC
>JAQFZF010003261.1:0-11534 GCA_034695365.1 Enchytraeus norvegicus
GCATCGTTAAAATCTATTAAAATCCACACAAAAAGATAAAAGTGTGCGGTATATGCGTGTAAAATAAGATATTAAAGTAGCATGCCAAAATGAAAAGTGAAAGGGTGCTTAAAAGTGAAGATATGCGTCAAATGGTGCAGCGGAAAAGTACAGGTGCGCAGTAAACAACCTTCGATCTCGAGCGCCTCTAGCAATCTTATCAATATTTATTATTGTTATTATTATTATTACTTTTTTTCATTATTATTTAATGCTGTTACTAATAGCTAATAGCGATCTTATCAATAATTATTATTGTTATTATTATTATTACTTTTTTTCATTATTATTTAATGCTGTTACTAATGTTACTCTTTAATATGTTTAAAAAGTGCTGCGGAAGCAGGCACTTTCAGTTGCACTTTATTATGTTAATATTTTATGTAATTCTGATTATTTAATTATTATGTTACAATTATTAAGCTAATTAGTAGAAAATTAACAAAATATTAATGTTTTATGCCAATATTTCAGGCTGATCCGCTGCAGCTACGTTGTCTAGTCAGGTTACTACAGCGCGTTGCCACCGGCGATAGTTTGCTAGGCGACACAACCCTCTCCAGTCTAACCCCTCCTTCGTGTAAACAGATAAAACAGCTGCAGACAAAGCTGGTGATTAATAATCGCACAGCCTATCCTTTGACCACGGGATTTCCCAGCTCGTTGAATTCCCTGGAGGTGGGTAATTGTGGACTGAAGTGCATGGACGGAAGAATGTTAAAACTGAGGAATCTCGTCTCTCTCAACCTCTCTCATAACTCTATCAGGTTTACTAGCATGTGCTTTTTGTTTATTTTATATTTTAACACATGACATACGCAGTTACGCACATGCTTGTTTACTTTCTTAGTAGCTAATTTTTGTATCTCAGAGGCCTTTTTTTGAAAAAGTGAAGGGAAAAATTCTCTAGCCTGCTTTAAGGCTCACGCGATGTGGCAAGGCATCTGCAACTCTGGAATTTGAGCGACCAATAGGTTAAGGGCACAGAATCCATGGCCACGACCACTCTGCCCTTCGCTGCTGTATCTGCAATAGTCAGCTCTAAGAAATTTAAAGTTTTCAGTTTATCTCTTCTAATGTTTCCTCTATAAATACGGGCTTCATATTGCTCGAAATTGTCGTGGAATATTATAACACTACCATTAAATTTTTTATTAATTTCATCTTTCTTTATTTCCACAAATATATGTAAACAGCACATATTAAAAGGGTTCTTATCTTAGTTCCTGTTTTTGGTATTTCTTTTAGTCTGCCGTCCCACTGGTAAATGGAATCTTTGCCGAAAAGAGAGCTCTAATGCAACAAGTGCAGGTACATGACTAACTAGTACTGGTTGTGTTATCATTTTTCTGTGTCGTAGCTGAGTTTGAACAGAATTATTGTCATTATGATCAGATCTCTGCCAGATGATTGGTCATTGCTGCCTGCATTATCTGACTTGGTTCTCTCTTACAATCAGTTGTGTAGTCTGCCTCCAATCTTCCTGTCTCATCTCTCTAACACGCTACGTGAGCTGGACTTGAGTCACAACACGTTAAGTCATGTGCCGTACAGTATCACAAGCTTAGCGTTTCTAACCAGTCTGAATCTCTCGTACAACAGCCTACAGTGTCTCCCTCCCAACATTCACAAGTTAAACAGACTTGTAAGTATTGTATATCTTGCTGCGAGTTTTTATTTAATTTATTCATTGAATTTTACAAAACATACACGACTGCAGTTCCTGCAGCAATTCCTTATAAATCCTGATAAATCATACCTTCATCTTTTGAAGAGTACAACTCGCCGAGTTAGTTGCAATACGGTTGTAACTCGAAAACAGTTAAATTCGGGTGTCCTGATTAAATGGGAGAATTTAATTTCCAATAACTGAAATCATACAATAACCATTAATAGTTGAAAATAAAGGTTTTTTAAGATATTTTAGTTTCATATAAGCATTTTATAGTTAGAAAATAAAGGTGTTTTAAGATATTTAGTTCTACATAACTATTTTATAGTTAGAAAATAAAGGTGTATGAAGATACTTATTAATATTTAGTTCTACAGATGTATTCAGAAAAAAGCGGATTCTAACAAAATTCATATTGTGGAAATAGTAAAAAAATCAGTTATTTCTGTATTGCAATTACCTGACGACCTGTCTGAAAGTCCTGTAACACGATTAACTATGTGGGTTTGTGACAATTGAGAATGGAACCCACCGAAAAGTGCATGTATACGACGTAAGAAGCAATCGAACCAGATACAGCAGCAAAGATGTTCTGTAGTCGTGTGGCAAAGACTTCTGTGTTATTTTCTTTCAAATTCTAGACTTACAGGGGTCGAAGCTGCCACACCAGTTGTGATTTTTTGCTGCAGGGCAACTCAGTTCAACAGATAATATAATGTTACAAATGCTACGTGGTATTTGATAAACTCATGATACAAGCAGATTAGAGCAAACATTTAAAACCAGTTTAGCTTAATTTTAAGTGTAACTAGATAATTGTACTATTATAAAGTTGAATTCTGATAAATTATGAAAAGTTTGCTATAACTATGAACAATCTTGAATGCTGGCTGATTCGTTTAGCCTGTGCATGTTCTATCATTTCTGTTTACTGTAAGCTATCTACAACTTTTTGATTGATTTTGAAGTCTTTAATCATATACATGTAGATTTTGCATATAATTATTTCTATGCCAAAGTGGCGAATAAAGATGTGTATAATATATTTGTTTGTGTATAGAGATCACTTCAGCTATCACACAATTGCTTGACTCGTCTACCCTTCACTCTGGCACGACTGCACCTCTCTGAACTCGATCTCTCCTCCAATCCCTTCCATCCCGCTGACCCATCCGGCATCATGACTGTGGAATGGGAGTTGACAGCCTCCACAGCTCAGCAGGCCATCGACTACTTCGAGACACTCGTTTCTCAATATATCACATCTAATCACTCCAACGTCGTCAAATCAGGACAGTCGTCATCAAAGTTCTCAGCACAGTCAACCAAGTCCAGATCGTCAGGGTTATCTTTGTCTTTCTCTGATGGTGGAGAGGTAGGGTTGCCCAGGCTGTACCATCTGAAGCACCGGGTTGCCGCAGCAAGGAGCGCGTTGGGTTTTTCCATGATCGCTTCGAAAGCAACCTACGCTCGCACAGTGGTGGAGACCAGACTGACTGTTCCAACATTGGTCGAGTGTGCTGCCAGGCTTGTGGTCAACACAAGGTAAGGTTCCAGTCTTAAAAGATGTCCACCCAAATCTGATTTTTTTTCGTATTTTTTATACTCCGTGATTAATCGTACCTTTGTGCAATGCACTGTCTGGCGTTCAATATAGCCAGCGCAGGAACACGATTAACCTTCCACCTTTCAGGTATCGACGCTCCCGGGTGCCCAAGGGTGCCGGGGATACTTTATCGACTGAGCTGGTAATCGTTCCCATGCCTCGAGCCATCACTCGATCGTGAAGCAGACATGCTAACCGCTTCCGTGTCGGCAATTCTTAACCCCACATCTTGCATTTGGCCAATATTGTCTGACTACTTAAGACCACTGGGTCTACGTGTCTTACCTAGTGGTATATCATTCTTACAAACTACAAAACAATTATTACTAAATATAATAGCATAGATACTAATGAACGTTCTATTTAATTTTTATTTTCATTTCATTTATTACTCCTTGACTAAGTGAACATTGTTTTGTGTAATTAGCCACTAGATATTCTGTATACTTTGCTGTATAATGCTAATTGAATTGTTATTTTGTAAACAGTATATCTTACAGGGTTGTCAAACCCTTTTCAATGACTAATAAAGAAAAGCATGGCTTATTAAGCAAAGTGTGTATTATTAAAAGCTCAAAGAGCACATTAAAATGTAAAGTGTGTATTATCCGTCCCAGGCGGGAATTTTCCTTATCATGCATGTAAAATTGCAAAGTGTGTATTAGTAAATTATTGAATTTTTCTTAGAATAGGCAACGCTACAAATTGTAAGATAAAGGAACGTCTTTTCCACATGGTCATAGGGTTAATTTTATGACCATTCACTTCGATGACAACTTTTCTCTTTTCATGTTCAACTTTTCACTACCCCCCTCTCCGCCCTTGCGGACGTCCTTGGTACATGATCCCTAGTGATTCAGTCACAAGTGTAAAATAAGTCGCTGAGTGATAGCATAGATTGACTGGGCGGCTCTGGTTCCATTGGTTTACGGTTCCATAATCTGTTGCCTGATGTATGTAAGTGTTTTTAGTTATTAATAATCTCAATAATGCTGTCAATGATTTTCTATCAACCAGTAAATTCGTTATTCATATTAAAAAAATTAACGTTGTGTGCCATGTTCACTACCGAAAGTAGGCTCCGAGCTGATTCCGACCTTGAGCGATTGCAGCACACAGGTGACATAGTCATTAATCTGACGGTGAGGTCGCCTGCCCCACTCCATACATCCAAATTTTTATAATGGATCATATAAGTCAGACCTGTGGTAACCTTCGCAATCTTCCGAAGTTGTCACCTACTACGTACTAATTGCTCCTATTTATCCGACCTACGAAGGGATGGTGGGCTTGGTTGACCCATTGTACATCCGAGATTTTTCTCTCTGATTGACTCGACCGGGAATCGAAACCCAGACCGCAAAAATTGACACAAATTGGCCGACGCACTAACCAATGAACCACAAAGACCTACTCCCTCCGTGGCTTTGACCATTCCTATATATTGTACAAATGTCAGAGAAAAATTTATTATATTTCATGCTCATAATGTCCTAATGCTTGAAATAGTTTACCGGAGAATCTGCATTCTGTTTCGTCTGAGCTTATCTTTTAAATCTGGTTGCAATATTTTATAATTCACTCGTAAATTATATGCTGTCTGAGACGTCCCTGATATCGTCGTCAGATGATGAACCGGACGTTAAACCGCTATTTGATTTTGATTTTATTACACTGGTAGAGTAGATAGCTTTTTAGCCAAGTCTTTATTTATCGGAACATAATCTTCACCACATCTTATGTACAAGAAAGGTCAATGAGTGCTTTACCGCTATTTCAATGTAACCTATTATTACCCTGTCTCACACTTTACATAAATCTTTCCACCAACAATAATATCTCCGAAATCGGCTACACACGCCGTCAATGGGAACCCATTCAAAGGTTAGAACGGAAATATATATTAAAATCTGTCACGAGATATATCACGCACATTCGACTGAAACATATAATTGTCCGGATTGTAGTGAGATAATGGGATCCTTGGTTGAAGGCAAACATGTATTTAGTATCAGACTAGACTAGCGGGCGACAGATGCAATGTAGCAGATGAATTGAAAATGAGGAAGTCACAATAGATCGGATTGAGCTATTGCTTCCATTTTGGTTTCTGTTCAACAATATACCAAGGCCTATCTATCCAGTTATTTAACTAGGCCTACATGACATTGTATAGGCTATTATTGTCGGTTTAATGGATAAAAGGACTTGAACCGTGTTGGACCAGTGTTGACTCCTGTATTCTTTCAGCACATGTTTGTGACTTGCTAACTGCGTTTGAGTGGACCAGATAGTATTGTTTGTACTGTCTGAGACGTCCCTGATATCTTCGTTAAATGATAAAGCGGACGCCAAACCATATGATCTTATATCAATAAATCAGTACATGGAATATACACATACATAGTTTATAATTAAGCAAATTAACTATCAGCTAAAATAATTATGTTATCGTCACGGCCAGGAAACTCTAACAAAGAACATACATTAAGATACTGTTACGTGCCTTGCTCATACGTATTCATACAATACAACACAAGCGAATAATATTATAGCGCCTCTATATACTAGGTATGCCACAGAAGCGCTTTTTGGAGCAGTGAAGGAAAATTTAGTCTATCCTATCATAGACCACACACGATGTGGCAAGGCCTCCGAAAGTATGGAATTTGAGCGACAAATTGGCCCATTACACAGACGACATGGCCCAAGATACCCTGTCTTCGATGCAGTATCCGTTTTAGTCAGCTGTTATGAAACATATGCAGTTGTCTGTGTTGGTCTATTCTCAGGTTTCTCGGACCCACCACAGGAAGGTCAACAAAGCGATAGACCTTAAAGAGACAGGCCCAAGATAGGTCTATCACACCATACACCTGTCTTCATTATGAACCCACGGCTTCCTGTATATGTGGGTTTCACGAAATCTTGATCGACTTGCATTACAATGGCATCAGTAGTTCACCACACCTTGTAAATGGTAGTTTTAGATCGTAAAACTGTCATCCTAGACTTTTCCCTGACTGTTAATATCTCTCTCTCTCTCTTTCTCTCTCCTCTTTCTTTCTCTCACTCACTCTCTCTGTCGGTTTCTATCTCTCTTTTCTTTCGCTATCAGGAAGTCCTCTCCCCATTTCTCTCTCTCTCTCTCTTTCATCTCCTCCTTTGTCTATCCTTTCTTTCTTTCTCTCTCTCTCTCTCTCTCTCTCTCTCTCTCTCTCTTACTCTTTAGCCCCAACCCCTATAACACCACAGAGGCGCTATCTTAATTAACAGTTGGCCCGACATAGTCATCAGCGCCCTACGAAAGGGGCGGACGATCGTTAATTAACCCCCACCGTGTCACATGTATATGGGATCACCCGCGATCTCTTTCTTTATAAGAAAATGAAATCGATCTGGGCGCGTTACTATTACATTATCATTATGTTCAGTTAGCCCTAATACCATCAACGGTAACATTCCATCAGAGACAGTTCTAGACTGTGGCCAAGAGCGGTGACCCCTACAAATTTGCATTTGACCTCCATAATTTTTAATATACACTCCCGTGACATTGATAAATCTCCATTTCTTCCTTTATTAATTTTTCTTTATTAATTTTTGGTATTGATTTTATAA
The DNA here is from genome assembly GCA_034695365.1 of Enchytraeus norvegicus. Lineage (NCBI taxonomy): Eukaryota > Metazoa > Annelida > Clitellata > Enchytraeida > Enchytraeidae > Enchytraeus > Enchytraeus norvegicus. Next base: position 6,939 of record JAQFZF010003261.1, read on the forward strand.
CTATTAGACCTATTAAAATTAACTACTATTATTAAGTATTATTATTGACATTTCCTAGCTTAGTTTCTGTCTTCGGTATTTTTATATAATCTGCAGGACCCACAAGTTAATCGTATTTTCTCTGTAGATAGTTTATAGCAAAAATGGCACAAGCACAAATACACGGTTAACTTACTCGGTACCGGACCGGGTACGCATCCGTGCCCAAGGGTGCGGGAGTTGTTTTTTGGTATATTGACCCAAGATCGAATTCCTCGTTCACTAGCGCCGTAGCCCACCACTCTAACCACTAGACTGCATCGCCATGTGCATAATATTACACAGTAATATTATGTGCGACAGTTTCTGTTGCAACAGTTAATTTTATGACATTATTCTGATTACTAATTATAAATCGATGAAGCAGCATGATGTCCTAATTAGTTTCTATCTTTAGATTCATTTCAGGACATTTAATCTTCAACTACTATACACAAGATTCTCTATCTTGTGTACGAGTGCAACCCTGTCACCAATATAGCGGGAGTTAATAGGCTCTTAGTTTCACACTGAGATTTGATTTAATTACAGACTCAAAACTTCTCAGATGATTAAGCTAGAGCACTCCATGACCGTGTCTCTTCTTTCAAAAAACTATTTGACAAAACGCAAGTTTATGAACGACACAAATTTTTTAGCGTATTAGGACTTCCAATTTATAGATTTCTTGTATAATAATTGTAGACAAAGTTTCTTCTACTGTAATAATTATTTGGATGTGACATGCAGACGATTTACAATTCTGGAACTCACACAAGTAGGCCTACTTAGATAGAAATGGAAGAACTTTGACCAAAACTGGAACGAAAATGAGGTATGCCTCTTTAATATGTTTCCCAAAAAGAAACCATAGTATTTGACACTTTCACACATGGACCTCCTTCAAATATTGGTCTCCCGGTAAAGCATAATGAAATATCTAGATTAAGGCCAAATTTCAAAACATGTCAATTCAAAACAATCACTGCCTAACTATAATGAAAACATAAACATTTAAATTCAAGGTAGGCTACCTACATCTAGGTTTGTGCTAAGCTCACATATTATACTATCTCATTGAAAGGTTTTACTAAACCGGTTTACAGGGTTTCACGAAGTTTAACTAAGCTACTTTAGAACTGCCTGACAACCATTCGCCTAATCCGGTCTGGAATGTCACTAATTCCTTATTCACGACGCAACATCCTGACGACATGGGTGACAGCGGAATGGGAAACTGTGCGTCAAACTGTCAACAGATAAAGATCCAACATGGGCAATTCATTATTATTATTTGAAAATTTAAAATAAAATAACGAACGAAAACTCAAGATCGTAGGCTAGGCCTATATGACACTAAGATGATGCACGTGATGGCAACGTCCCTGACATTATCCCCGGATGAGGAAACGGACCCCATATATTTCATTATTAATATTATTATTTTTATTATAAATTTGTAATCTGTCACGACTCGATGTCTGACTGCAGACAACAGGTTACTTTAAGCTGCATTTAAAGGTTAAAGCCGAATTTAACGCCAGCTTCGCGGCCTAACGGATACAGAAGTGACGAGTGAGCCCTGGGATTCCAACCTTGAACATTTGATGGATATGCTTACAACTCGCATTTCAGAACAAGAATGTTGCTATATCCAATTAAATAGTAACAATCAGGATTTTCATTATAGATCTATAATATACTAATATTTATCGTAAGAGCCGTGTCAAACCAATACGGTACCAAGGAGTTATTAGAAATGACTACTTTTACTTCTACCTGCAATAATTAAAGGAGCACTCTGACGTGATTGTTAGCGGTGAGCCGTAGTCTAGAGCCCTCTTTTATCGTATTTTTTATGAGCGGTTCCTAAAGAAGTCTAAGAAACATTCTCATGCAAGCATGATCGATCTAATGTATTAGGACTAAGAATAATGATTAGTATGAACTATGCGGATATATCATGCGGCAATGGTGATTAAAACACGATGATGATGATGAAATATTTGCTATAAATTAAAGTAAAATAAATCAGAGACTCCGCAGGTGTAGGTATAGAAGTGACCTGCCATTAATCTTCAACATGTCACAATGGAGCATCGCGTAGAATTCATTAAAGTGTCACCCCCTGCCCCCACTTCACTTCGCGACAGACAATATTTGACCCCCACCTCGCGTCCAACTGCAGAAAAACACAGTGACTCAGGGGGTTGGAGAGGGGGGAGAACCACACTATTTAGATGTCATGTAACTCATGTTTGAATACAATTTACCATACACTAAAAAACGGACATTTCAAAGCGCCTCTACATACCATGTATCTCAGAGGCAATGCGCAGTTTAGGTGTTGTATGGTTATTTAAAAGATAGGTTTACACTTTTTTCCACTTCGATTTGGGTTAAGCTTGTTACGGCTTTACTCCACAAGCGTCCTGCAGTCTATTACAGATCGCCGAGCAGGATAATTATTGCACATAAACCTACCGAGGATCGGCTCGAACCTTTTTATTCGATTTATAAAAGAAATTTTGTCCCCCCCCCCCTCTTATATTTAAAAGTAGCGTACACAATTCAAGACGTTCTAAGTAAAATACCTTCGGTAAGCGATTGACAGAGGCTTATTATGGTCTTTATTAACTTTGCGACAGACTATGGTTGACTCTCACCCCGTGACGAACTTCGCAAATGTCAAGATCGACAATGTAAAAATAGCTGATGATTTAGTTCACCTAACATAAGCGTGCGTGTTGTTGAGATTTATAGACGTTGTGTCATAATTAGAGGATTAACGTCTGTGTCTCTAGGCCTCTACTTGTAACCTCGATACACACAGGATAGAGTTCAAGTTTTCAGCGCGCTGGACATCGAAATGCAATGAAGTCCTAGCCCCCATCTAAACATAAGCCTACTCTCAGGGCCGGCGCCGGGTTTAACAAACTGGGGGGGCCAAGCAAATTTCTGGGGGGGGCCAGACCATGTAAAAGTCACTCATCGGAGAGAAAACAGGGGAGGGGCAGAATGAAAACGACGGGGGGGGCAGCCCCCCTCCTGGCCCCCCTTGGCGCCGGGTCTGCCTACTCTTTACAAATATTATATTGTTTCCTAGATTCTAGATAATATTGAAGTAGCCTATAATTATATCCTAATCTCTTGTACAATACATTGCAGAGTCGAATAGAAGAATTTTATTCGCATATTTTCCGTATAGTGAGGTAATGTTTTTTAGAATAGCGGCTTTCTGCAAAATTCATACATGCTTTCAGGGCCAGAATCAGACAATTAGGCTGTGATATGTTTTCAAGGTAGAAGTATATGATGTCAAAAACTTATAGGTTACAGTTATATGATACGTTCTTCGTGCGAAGGCGATGTCAGGGACGATATATAGAAAGTACATGTACTTGTAAAAGAAGTCAATTGTCTGACGACTATAATTAGAATAGTGTAGGACATGTTGCGCACAGCAAATAATAAAATTGTGAGGGGAATCATGATGGCCTTTATACTGAAAGGATACCATACTTAGATAGTGCAATATAATATACAAGAGTTTTGCCAAGGTGAACTAATCTTTGACATATAAAATACCGCCGGTCAGCGACTGAAACAGTAATAGTGACTTCCATTCATTGCGGTGCGGACGCGATGAATGGCGAAGAATGCCAAACGATTAAAACTATCCGCAAGCAAAAGTTGGAGATTGAATGTCAACAATAGTGATGGACTATTTACCTAAGAAAAGCCCACGAGTAACAGATAGTACAAAATTATTGTATAGACATGCCGGGGCAGAAAGGTATGTAAGAAATTTAGTTTTATTTGCGCAAGGGACATGGGCTAGTAAAGGCGAAAAGAGTCAGCAGTTACTAAAGTGTTCAGGGGTAAATAAGGGTTTACAGGGGATTACTATGGCTTAAGTACGGTAGCCTACTACAATAGAGACTTAGTGAATGCAACACAATATAATACAATACAATGTTTGTTATACGTCCGTATCATCAACTAACGATGACATCAAACTTGATCAAAGCCACAATGGAAAGGAAAATGTAAGGTTAACATAGGTTTGTCGGGTTTCCTCACTTACCTATTATTTCTTCACTTATAATTCGATAGAACACTGGGTGTGATCATTAAAGAGCGATAACATCAGACAGGCCTTTATACATTTATGCTATGGATCTGCCAAATGGATAGCCTGTAAGCATTAACATTCAACAATTTCCATTACAACTTAAATGAGCAAACTCAAATATTTTGTTATCGAGTTGGGAAATTTTAAAAGAGGGAAATGATAGGAAATAGAAAGTACCAGATTTCCAAATGAACTCGATAGGACTGAAGGGATTCAGGTGCGACTGAGGAGGGAAGACGATAGCATTGGGGAGGGGGGTGGCATCTGGCGGGCTAACACTTTACGATTGGTAGGAGGGCTTCAAGGTAAGCGGACGAAAGTTCAATAAATTAGCATCTCAGCTAATGATATACCCGAGAGACCGGCTGTAATCTGGATCGACCCCCTCGGAGTCCCCCTCTTTCACCACGGATTGTCTACCCCCCCCCCCCAACACACACAAA
>JAQFZF010003262.1:0-11534 GCA_034695365.1 Enchytraeus norvegicus
TCCTCCCCGGAGTGAAATAATGATGACGATGTAAAAGGCACGACGACGACGATTCGTTGAGTAAATCTTTAACACTCTACAGCACCAGAAGAAAATAGGCAAACTTTGATGGTAACCCCTCCGAACCACGTAATGTGACAAAACCTCCATTTATCGAACAATATTCCTTGATGTAACTGATGGGTTCGGTATGATATCAAAGAGCAAACCGCATATGCCTCCTGTGGTTGATGAAATTAACTGACAAAAGTCTATATCTCTCAAACTCTGTATATCTCACATCACAGTACTTTACTTCTCTCGTGTATCACTCTCTAGGCATGACTGGGCAGATCACTCTGCACTACATTGTCTCTAAACCGGAAGTCCGACTAGTAGCGCTCAACCGAAACTATCGGAAATACCGTTCTCCCAGGGGCGGGAAAACGGAAAAACCCAACGGGCTTCTAATCGACTATTCTATTTTCTTTGCATTTATTTAACGTCCATTTCTTCACACATTCCGATCCATAACAATATTAAGCCGACCTATACTTATCTCGGATAATGTCATGCACATCTTTAGAGGTCTACCTACTTTTACTCAGGAGAATTATTTACAGCGCTAGTGCTAGAGGCTATTTAATACATTTGTGAACTACGTAATCCGATTTGAATCCATACATGACAGAAATAGAAGACTTGTAAATGAAACATCTTTGTATATTAGACTAATTTTCTCTATATTTCTGCAGAACTTTAACTTGTATTCTATTTCTCAGAACAAGAGACTCTTTGGACCCAATCCCGTATCTAGGGTCTCTCATGTTGCTGTCGTTGCTCACTCAGGGCGCCTGCCGTGGCGCCGACTCCCTCCATCCACGTCAGTGTAAGTTGACAGGAGCGCACTTTGCTATGCTGCCCCGGCCTATCTCATATATGGAGATGAGCCACCTTTGAAAGCAGGCCCCCGCTGAAAGCAGAGGTTCCAGCTAGGAAGGGCGGGAAAAATGTGATACAAATTGTAAACCAGGCCTCGTTGGATTCGTTGGATTAGCACCCGCACCTCGTGCAGTCTGTATCTTTAGGGGCAGGGTATCTCATCCCCATCAGGTTCTAGGACGATTAATAGCGATAATAAGCTGTCTTGTTGTAATTATTAAAAATCTTATATTGACCAACATTAGTCAATAATCTGTTATAATCTGTTGTTCAGCCTGTGATACGGGCAAATGAGATAAGGCTGGTGCAGATAGGAAAACTGTTGCTGAGGCCCAAGCTTAGCTTTTCCACGTTGTGACCGTTTGTGTGACCAGACAAACACAAATGCAAATTTTTTTTAGACTGCAATAGTCAGTCGCTATGGTTCGTCAATATAATAGTTTGCAAGCTAACTATGACAGACACGGTTATTGCATATAATTGTTTGTTAAAATATTTCGCTGCTGAACTTACACTATTGCTCAAAACGTGATATGGTAAAGGATACTGCATATCTTTTCAAGGCGTCTATATTTACAGTTTTACAAGGTTACACACACATATTCACAAGACACACCAGTATGCTGTGAATTTGTTATAATCTTGCATAATAGGCATTTACACAGCATAATCTGATGTTAATTATTTGGGAAGATAATATCATGGTTAGGAATTATGTTACTGCGAACAATACATTATATCACCTACTGAAGTTGTTGTAGTTATCCATAATGATATAATTGATGTTATTGTAGATGCTTACATCATTACAAGAATTACCTGCTGTGCAGCCTCGCTACTATATTGCATAGATGCGCCATGCTGCTACATCTTCGAAACTACGTGACCCTACTTAAATAAGATAGGACTACTGCGCGCACAGGTACAACATAGCATCAGTCAATAGATTCGAATTCAACGTCCGTTTCATTTTCTGACGACGACATTAGAGACTCCACCAACAACATTGAATTGCTAGATTTCTTACCCAAACAGAACTTCTTCTTCTTTCAGGTGTCCTGCCGGTTCCAAAATTCACTAGCATAGAATTGAATAACTAGAATTGAATATACATGTGTGTTAAGTACATTCATTTTCGTGCTTTGCCGTATATTGTTATTATGGAAGATGTTACATAGTTTGTAGAATGTATCCTTTGCCATGGGAATTCTGGCCTTTATTTCCTGGTCGCATTTTCCATCATTAGTTATCCAGTACCTATGTAGGGTTACTTAAATTATCCACCTGCTTTATTGAGCTTCCTTTCAGTGTTATTCCGCAATCTATCACTTTTCTATATTTAGGCCTACTGACAACCAAACATTCTGTTTTATTTAAATTAGGGTTAATAGACAGGCCATTTTCTTCACTGTGTACATCTATAATGTTCAGAATTTCTTGTAGTTTCTCTTTTGACTGTGCAATAAAAAAATAGGCCTACAATATCATCTGCATATCTTCAGTCATTTAGAGTGTATCCAGAACTAGAACAAACAGAAGTAGAAAATGCAAATGCTGCAAGAACATATACGGCGCAGGTACAGATTACCAGTAAACCCAATGAAAATATTATTAAGAAATATACGAATGAAATAAATGAGCTTTGAGCCAACTGCAAAACAAAGATAGTGCGGGACAAGATGGGATATGAAGAGGAAAATATGCTCACACGTGCACACTAAGCTCTCGTATACACTTGTACACATAACACTGTATAACATGTCATAGCATACGCACAAGAAATAAAATAGTAAACAGAAATAGTCTACGGAAAAAGATCAATTCCACACATTGGATCTTACTTTTCTTTTTAATTTTATATATTTTTATTTTATGACTTTACGACAACTGACGACAATAACAGAACAATGAATTGAACAACGATATTGGTTCAACGTCTATTTCATCACCTTACGACGATATTAGGGACGTCAGAAACATAACAAGAAATGGCAGTCACAATCGTTGAAAGAGAACGGTTACAGGTGTCTATCTATTCCTAGTGCACTGCCAAATAGCAGGTCCAAGGTACATATTCTGAAACACAGTCTGCTATTCCGCTCATTAATGAGCACTCCATCGATCATTAAGTTGATCTCATCAAAAAGACTACGTCTTTTCCACACCTAAAATGTAACCTTTTCCTTGGGAATATGTACTCGTATCTGACTTCTGAGGTGATTTCCCGTTGCCTTCCTCAGTATGAAAATGTCTGCGGTAGTCGGCTTCCACGAAACGCGTGCTGTTTCCATTTGGTCCATTCTCAAGTTTCCCGGAACCAACAAGAGAATTACAGGGCCAGCACTGGTCAAACACAGTACACCGTCGTTTATTCATAAACTCAACAATAATACTAAGATTATTTTTATTTTCTTGTACCTTGGCCCTGCCATTAAGAGGATAGATGAATGGATTGCTGAGCTTATGTAGGTGTCTATAGTAACGCGTTCACTGCATTAGAGTCTATCCACACATTGTGAGTAGAACGGCTGTGCGACACAGAGCTTAGGATGCATTAACACTTCGACGCTTCCGTTCATTAACTGCTATAGGTATGAAAGATGTTTATTCACAGGCTCCTTCAGATATTACGTAGACTATGAGCAGTAAGCACGTGTACGGTTCAAATGTTTCGATATTAGGGTCGTATTCGAGAATGTTAAAATAGTTAAAATAGTTAAAATAGTTAAAATAGTTAAAATAGTTCGTAATAGTTAAAGTTTTTGTCATAGGTCTACTCAGAACAGAGAGTAATTCGCGGGAGCTTTTCCCAAACTAGGCTTTTACAGAACACAGGTGATAATTATTGTCGTTTGCAAATGGCAGTGATGGACAGCTAACTAAGGAAAAGTAGTTTAACCAAACTATTCTTTTAGCTATAACAAGTAGTTCAACTAATATTCGAAATAAATTAAAAAAGTTATTGGAATGTTAACTAAACAAAAAACAAAAAACAAAAAAACGAAATAAATAGTTCATTATTTATCAGAATTCCATACTTATCCGCATTAAACTTTATTCTTGTAGTACCGGTTTTGTGTTCTTCAAGAGAGAGATATGCTCATACATATGCTCATACATTATATGCTCATTTATGATAGCCTTGCTCACAACTTAGACGAGATGATAAGAAACAAAATTGTTCTCTTTAAAAAGTAGTTTAACTAATTAGTTACTAACTTACTATTACCTATTAATTACTAACAAGTTTTTAAACTATACTTACTTTTAACTAAACTAGAAAAGTAGGTAAATTATTACTTTTATTATTAAAATTATTAAAAAGTAGTTGAAATAAATAATTAACCATTTTCAATTAACTATTTTCCATTACTGACTAACTGTGAGATTTCCACTTTTTCATATACGGTGCTACGATAATACTTGAGATTTATGTATAGCATTAGTACTTTCTGTAACAGTCTTTTAACGAAAATCTCAGAGAGTCCGTTTCTTTGCTGAGCATGTCATTTCCATGCCGACTCGAAATGCGAAAACAGAGTTTTCATTTTGTGGGGTCTGGATTTACCAGTAGTCCCTATTAGTTTCGGAAATCAGTGTAGACTCGTAGAAAACTTGTCCGTGCTCATAATCTCCTTTTCCAAACAACATGTCCAAGGCGAATTTATATACAGAGCTAACTTTACAGTGTTGGTAATCAGTGACTGCACCCTCGATCACCCAAGCAATTTGATCCGAAAATTAATTTTTGATGTCTTTAACAAAGTAAATGAACATTCTGAGAAGGTTTTGTGTTGCTTTCTAGCTGTCTGCTTTCCTTTCCTAGTGCAAAACAAGTAGTGCAATCGGTGAGTTCAATCTCAGCTATTTCTAACATCACACTGTATTTGCTTGGGATTATACATCTAGGTCTATATGTACTTGTATAGTACGGTATGACATTAGAATGACATTTAAAGAAACACTTGAACTGTATTATTCTAAGAAAGGGCAGGATTGAGTTCTAAATTTTACTTGCAAAGAGAAATTGAAATAGCCTACATTTTATCCTGTGTACATGTACTACTAGAATTAAACAGATCTAAAGAATAAAGTTAAGCCGTATAAAAGAATTAATTACAAACTAATTTCCTCTGAATCCGCTGAATCCCCAAATAACTTAGTTTAATCCTCTATTAGTTTAAGTTTATCCAATATTATACATTAAATAGACTACATTGCTAAATTTTACATGAGTAGCTAAAATTATTCAGACTAATTATATTTGTATAAAGTGTCAGTACAGGCGGTTCACATATTTACTCTTTCTTGGACCAGTTTTACATCCAATTAGCGGATAGGTCAATAGAAGATTTTAATTAATATTAAATTATTGTATTATTCATTCTCCCAAAATATTTATTGTAGGCATGAATTTAATCAATTACGTATATAAAAAATATAGATTTCATGGAACATTCGCCAAAGAACGTAAGCGGATGTATTACTTCGAATCTCTGATAGCCTATATTGAAGAATTTTTCAAAATTCACGAGGCGATTTGTTCTGTGCTTTTGACGTTTAGAGGAATAATTGCAGACAACATGTTAAATGATTCTTAACACGCTGAAGGAGAAATTGAGGATTCGTTAGATCATAAATGTAAAGTATTGTATTAATTAAGTTTGGAGTGCACCAAAGATTTGAGTGCACCAAAATTGTGAGCAGAATTTCCATCAATTGAAGAGCGAATAACGTATAAAAAGTGTACCAGATTCATAGTGCAGAGGTGTAACTATAAACGTAACAAAATAACTCATATGCATACATCATTTCTTCTGAGCCTATCGACTTTAAACTTTGCTGGGAGCTGGAGTGAATCCTGGGTAGGATATCGAGGGGTCGGACTGCCTCCTTAATCCTAGGGGGACACTCAAGGGACACCCAAAAACTATTTAAATCTAATTGCGGTATCAATCAATTGAAACGAAATAAATAATAATTTACTATATTTTAATGAAAAGTGGTTTTGTTATATCTATGCCTGCTTAAAAGGTTTCAACCTTTCACAGTTTATTTTTTATTTCAATTTTTTTTAAACATTTGCATCATGGAATTCATAATGGGAAGAATCTGAACCGGTTCTTAAAGAACCGAACTCGAACTCTACTTTTTGAAGAACCCGAACAGAACCGAACCCAATTTTTCAAGATAAACAAAGAACCCGAACAAGAACCGAACCCACCTTTCAAAGAACCCGAACCCGAACTAGAACCCAAAGTTTTGGGTTCTTTCCCATCTCTAATAATCATGTTATTGGCGTTTGTGACTCAATATGCGTTCCATTGAAAACAGAAAACCTAGAAAGTCATAAACAGGAATTATTGCGGAAACCGTTAATGATCTGAGTTGTGTGCAAAGACGAAAAACCGATTCATACCTGCTCTTTAATTGTTTATTCTTTGTTTTATAGACCAATCTATTTACCGCGGCATTTCCGTAAAACTTGATTTTCCACAATCCGGTTTTAGCTTATAGCCATACACTTGCAGTTGCGTTTTATAATACAATTAATGCTAAACTGAGTTATAATTACAATAGACTGGGTTAGATAATTTCTAAAACATCATTTAAATCAATTGATGTTCCTATAATTTTGACAGAAAATAGCTAGAAATAAGCACCCTTCATATAAATAGTAGTAATAAAATTTATATGAGTAGGCCTACTATATTTCAGAGGCACATCGTAAAATGTAAAATCTTAATGTCTGAAAATAGGTGGCATCCATTTCCACTAAATGTAGTGGTAATGGAAATATTAACGTTCGTAAAGAAAGTCGTTTGAAAATATCAATGATTTAGTAAAATTTGCATCACTTTTAAGAATCTGGGATAAACGTTTTACGGTAGCCGATATAATTCAGGTAATATCTGCACAGTTGCTATGAAGCAAAATTAGGTTGCCGGACTATCGGCAAGTTGTAAGGGAAGTAACTTTAAAGTTTCTGAAAAATTTGTTTAAAAAGCTTTTTCCCGACAAGGGGATATGAATAATCAATTAATCATTCAATCAATGAATCAATGTACGAAATCTCTTTTCTTTGGCAGAGGCTCTCAATCGCTCTGCAGAGGTTTAATGCTGTTTGTGTTCGCGGCTCTTTCAATCTAGTCGGTCGATCTCGAATAGCAAGGGCACGATTCATTCGATTCTTAGTTAATCGTTTTAATAAAAACCACAGGACTGTTTACACCCAGGGTAAAAAATACTAATCTTAACCATCAATTTATATAATAAGTAATATAATAGGTGCTGTTACTAGGCGCTGGTCAATGTGATATATCACAGTAGCTCCTGACGTGAGCAATGCCATCACTATGGCTCGTGACATCGTATTCGAGTGAAGAACCGGACGCTAAATCGTCATTGTATTGTATTGTAGTGTATGATGTTCTTTATATAACGAGTCAAAGGCTATAACTAGAGAGGTAACCCAACCAAGACTTCAATTATGAAATAATAATTTTGTGATATTTGAACTATCGACCTTCCTGTATAATATGATAGATGTTTAATTCTTTCTCTTTCAGATTCATGAAGTTGTACAATTTCTATTCAATTGTCCAACTATCCTGTTGAAGTTAATTGCATTCGGTTCGGATTACAATCTTTCTCGGAATCTGTGATGCTCTCTGCAAGAAAATCGTCTGCAAACTTACAATGATTTGACAGGTTAGTAATATAGGTCAGTAATATCAAGTGAGGGTTTGGGGGCGGCGCGGGGGGCTTGATAGACATTGGCGCCAGTTTTGGGAGCTAGCCCTTCAGTACAGTATTTTAAGCCAAGCCTTACATGCACCACAGCTTCTTATTTCCAACAATTAAGTAAAAATGGTCGACAACTTTTTCGATCAATAGATCAATCAATACTAATTTAACGTCCGTTAAATAATACGTCAGAAGCGTCTTCAACAACATCAGAACTACTGAATAGTTCGGCAAAAGAGAACGGGCAAATTTCAATACTGCATGAGTATAGTTATTCGAAAGAATAATAAGAATAAAGGAAGTTCAGTCTGGTAAGGTGTTATTTACATTTTAAGCCACCTCCTCGTTTATCTAGTTCAAAAGTCCAAGCCCGGCAATATCTTTACATACGTGTAAACTATATCCATACCAAATCAATAAAAATAGTTTCACACTTGACACTTTACTTCAGCAAATTTTGCACAGAACGGAATGTGTGACTATGGTTACAGTGACAAGAGGGATTTTGGTGATTCATGAAGTTCCACAAATGACATATGCGCATGTTAGAGTGTGTCTGTCTGGATTAATTGCATCTTTCAGTCTGTCAGCATCTTTCATTCTTAGTTATCTTTCCATCCTATCTTTCAGTATCTTTCAATATTAAAGTGCGCACACCTGAGCCATTTGACGACCACTCTCATACACTGTAGTTCAATATTAAGATTTAGGCCCTTCTGCTATGCATACTTTGCAAAAAACCAAATTCTCTACGGGCTTGCAGCATAGCCTCCCGAATAACTACACATTTTTTACGAATTAAGAAAAAGAGGATCCGTCAGCTTTGACTGCAGCATCTAAGCGCACACGGCTGAAATAGCTTAGATTTGTCATAGCATAGTTGTTGATCTCACCTCGTTTAAATTAGACATTTGCTAAGTCGGTTATAGTGGACATTAACAATATCTAGGCCTATATTTTTAAGGCTCTATCTGTAAAGTTCTACATTGAGTATCTAACCACCTGTATATGTTCAGTCGTGATTATTATTAAATAGGTTCAAGTCAAATTTTATAAATACAGTTTGAATAAAGAAATTTAGCTGCAGTTTAAATAAATATGTTTAATTAGTACAAATTTAATAATTTGCTGTTTTACACTCGTGATACACCTCTGCTCATAACTTATTTACTTATTTTATAACATATTAGTAATGTTATCTCTACAGTAAATTTAAGCAATTTTTGTACGCTAAGGTACGCTTTTTGTCTGACAGATATCAACATTGTTCAGCAATAATGCATTTGATTGTTGCATTTTACAATTTCATATGTACTTAGAAATTCAATGCTCTCGGACTTGCATATAGAAAGCTGTATTTATTGCATGTGTCTTGCAGCATAGATCTTAAGCAAGCATCTGATGCTTCTGACCCATAGATGTGGTGTTATGTTATTTATGAGTCACTGATCAATAAAGACTGAATCGTACATTATTTAATTTCAAATTCAAAAGTTAATTGTCTTGAAATGAAACAAAAACCGTTTATATCCGTTTACTGAAGCAAAGTCTTGAAATTGAGCGCACATTTGCTATTAATTGAATCGTCAAACCGTCCATAGTCGGCGGACATTTGTTTTAAACACATAAGACCGGATGCAGCGGCTGGAGAACTAAAAGTAAAAACACCGGAAGTGGTAGGATTCGAGTTGGGGTAAAAGAAGGCGATAGAAGTATCGGCCGGAAGTGAGAGGTATTAGATTTGAAATGACGAAATGATGAATCGATGACGCTGTAATGACGAAAACTTATCCTATTTTAAAATGAAAAATAAACCTGTAAAATGTCAAAAGATCTAAAGACAGATTTCAAGATATAGAGCTTATATAAATTAAAATATGTTGATTTAACAGAATTCACCAAATAAAAAAAATTGGTATTGGAATTCCGGCACGAAGCATGACTTATCATGGTTGTGAAATCTGTATGTGCGACGAAACGGAGTAAAAATTTCTCAGATTTGATGCGCTTTTCTTTACATTTCTTTAATTTCTGTATTTGTCTCAATCGATGTGCTTTTGATGTTCATGTCGGTTTTGATGCGTATAACTAGCCCGCAGCTGCCGTCTGAAACTGTAATGTCGGTCTACTGTCTATTCCGTCAACAACGCCTTATTAAAAAAACACAGACTGTGAATAGCACAGCTTGAAAGAAATAATTTGCTAGAATTTGCGGCGTCGATTGCAATTAACCACCAGGTATGCGATAGTTAGGAAATAGACTCCGTAATAGAGCAATTGAATAGTGATATGAAATGATAACATTCCAGGGTCTGTGGTTATGCCAAGGATTAGTTCTTTGAGCAATCTATGAGCAAATCTATGATCATCTACAAAAAATATATATAATAATAATTTTATCATGTTCATTTTTATCAAGGGCTTCAGTTAGTATTCAGTGAGCTATTGCTCTTTAAGCTAACTTAAAGCCACCACGCCAGAAATTTTTATCACAACAGATTTTGAGATGTTTGTCATCTATATTCCTAATTAATTCGAATGCACGACTAAACCGACGATGACGGTGCCTTTGGCCCTTTAGGCGTCAAAATTAGCATTAGCCTTTAAGTTTGTAATTCATTGACTTATCGGAAGCTCAGGGTATTTATCTCCTGTCTGTAAATTTATAGAAACGTATTAGGATGATCCAATTCTAATAAGCTTATATCACCTAGGCAGTGGCGGATCTTAGATTTTTTGAGGGGGGGGGCCAACTACATGCATTTTTTAGGGAGGGGTCAAGCAAAAAAATGAAGGGGGCCAGGCAAAATCGAGGGGGGCCGGGGGGGCCAAAACGGCAAACTATGCGGATTTAATGCACAATTTTCAAAAATGTGCCTATTTTTGACATTCAATTGTTTTCTTGGCCTCGGCTCTTTGGAGGGGGCCATGGCCCCCCGGCCCCCCTAAATCCGCCCCTGGATGTATCTGTATATTTGATGCATTTTTCCCTGTCACTTACTCTGCTTTGAGGAAGATATTCATATATCAGAATACCTAATTCCAAGGAATTTGCTACAGAGATAAGGTGGGGGCAAGAGGTTTTTGTCAGTTTTACAGCTATCTGTGTCTTCAGCCTATCTGATTGATTGAAAGTGATAGAGCCGTTGGAGTCACGTCGGGTCAAGTTCTAGATTTGCACCTTCAGAAATGATTTTGTTCAGTTTCGAGTTAGACTCTAACATGGATTAACTTAATTTATTTTACGAAGACTTAACATTACATAGCGTTTACTTGACCAGTATTACAGCATGCTTGTTGATAAATAGCCTACCAATAATTATAGGGCCTAGGCTATAATTATTTCCAATGTTAGAATTTCCTGTAATTATTGCTTACTATTTTAGATAGATCTGTAGGCCTAACAAGTGTAGGCATAAATGTGACATGTATACAAGTTTATAGGGAGTCCCTGGCTAGCCCGTCGCTGACTAAGCTATAGGGGTGATTCCCCCCCCCCCCCAACAGCCCGAGATTAAGGGGTCCGGGGGGCCCCGACACCCTAAAAATGATAAAATTCATAATTATTTATGATGCTTTTCTAATCCGTTACCAATAGTTATGCGGCGGCTCACCCAATAACCCTGACACTGCCATTTGTAACTCATGCACTGCTGGCTCGCCCGTCGCTGATCGAGCTATTGGTGTGTAGTAGAGTGAATAATAAGCACAATGTTGCTATCTGCGGGTTCGATTTGCCGGGGAAGAGGTGTGGTTCCTTCTTTGGCTCCCCGCTTCTAGGGTATAACCGACCCCCCCGGGGTCGACTTGACCCCCCCCCCCACTTCTTTCATTCAGTTGTGGCTCTAGTATCATTGGCGCTCATG
>JAQFZF010003263.1:0-11534 GCA_034695365.1 Enchytraeus norvegicus
ACCAAAATTCACAGAAATAGTGGACTTTTGTGTGAATTTAAATTAAAAACCAGCAATTTGTAACTAAAGAAATTTCTTGCGCTCACGCGCATCATTTTTTCTCGCTTTTAAACTTAATAATCAACTTTTGACTTTCCAAAAAATTCTGTTTTGCGGACATCCGCGCTCTTACCCCCCTGCCCCCCACGTCCGCATTGGTCCGCTTTTACCCGACCCCAACCCCCCTCCCCCCCTCCCCTGCGGACGTCTTTTATGGACGGCCACTTACATCATAGGTTAATCTCAACATTAACACATTTAGAAATTCAATGCACCAATTTCTCTATAAAGATTAGGGGCGGTCGAGGATTCCAAATCGATGGGGCAGCCCTAGTGACGTTCAATATCTAGGTTTTGTCACACAAGTAATAGGCTAGAGTTGCCTAACGAGGTTAAAACTGTACAGAATTAACATAATTTCGTGAAAATAAATAGGCCTAATGTACAAAGCTTCAATAATATATTTATGAAGGTATATACATGTATATATACAAGCCTATACACATATTAAATGGCCACTCATTGACCAGTGCTGGGGATGGAATGCATCCCTGCCAGGGATTCTAAATTTCAAACCAGTGAAGGGATGACTGAACCCATTGTGGGGGGACAATCCCTGGCATCCTCCCCCCTACAAATACCACCCTGATAATAAGTCTGCCGTGTTGGCTCGACAGACTTAAGACGAGACCAACCGTTTCGTAAAAGCCGACTAATGCAGTCACTGAGGAAGGATAACGAGACTCACCTCAAAAAACAACATTCTCCAGGATAATATGGCCTTCAAACTATGGTATATATATAATGTATATAATTATATGTCAGGGGCTTGCCGTTGGTCAGTACACTGAGAGAGAGAGAGAGAGAGAGAGAGAGAGAGAGAGAGAGAGAGAGAGTGAGAGAGAGAGAGAGAGATAATTATATTCTGTCTGGCGCCAGGCTGTGTTTGCTATGACATAATCATCATATTTGTATTGTATAACTCATACATAGATCATCTGTATTTGTTTAACTTATCTCATCAATCACAAAGATTTATTTAACTAGTCCCATTCATCCTGTATGCTGACACTTTATCAATCTAACCACATTGTTTAATACAAATAAGTGTGATAAAATAGTTCGTCTTTGTAACAGTATGCAGCTTATGGCATTGTTTTCTTTATGTACCAACTTTAAATCAAAACTTTAAACTCATCTATATATCTTTAACTCAGTCCAGTAACGAAGCGCTTCTGGGATATTGTTAAGATGGGCTATTCAAAAGCTACTTGATTAATTTATTGATTAATAGAAATGAAAGTTCCACGCTTTCACAATGCCATAGGTGGGCCTATCAATCAATCAATTGAGTTTAACGTCCGTTTCATCATCTGACGACAACGGAGATCTATTAGAAGCACTAACTTAAAGCACTTTGCATCTATAAATATGAATCAATTCTATAAATGATAAATATAATACGCCGTGTTGTTTCCGCAAACATAAGAATAGACCAACCAAAACTTGCAAGTGTTTCGTAGAAGCCGACTAACGCAGTCACTGGTTAAGGATACCCCTCAGAAAACATATTGTCTCTAAGAAGGTATGACATACAAACTCCCCAGTTTGTATGCCATGGGCCTGCCGTTATAGGCAGTGCACTGAGAGAAATTGAGAGATATAATACAATATTAGGCCTATACATAATATAAATTATATAAATGATAGACCCTTTTTTGCTAATAGGCTACCTGTTTACTATTTTGTGCAAGTTAGGTTGATAAGATTCATCAATTTATTAACTAAGAGCAATTTACTATTTTAAGAGCAATTTACTAATATAAGCTTACTTAATTAATTTACTAAATTACTATAATTATAAGAGCAATTTGTAATATGTCTCCTTTATAATTTTGAAGCAACATATCTCTTACAATCGTATAAAGACTATTATTTATATAACGCAGATAACAGTAGTAGTCTATATTCGTCCTTGCCGAGACAGCATTCAAGTTAGGTAGTATTGTGTTTTCAATACGTAAGCTCCTTGCGTCTGTCAGCTACAACGCTTCTAAAGTTGACGAGTTGTTCATTTTAGCTATCATCAGAATTTAATTAAACAGCTTTTGTTGCAAACGTCGAATGAAACCAGCAGAGGCTTAAAAATAGGAAAAATCATCAGGATCAGAAGCACAAGACATCTCATTAAGACGACTCAACACAATCAAGATAGTAGTTAGTTAATCCACAGTTAACTAATAACAAAGGTTATCCATAGGTATACACTACCATCACAAAGGTTAGCTCAAAGCTTATTACAGCTTCCCTCTGCAAAGTATCATGCAGTTTGTTACAGAGCACCGAGTAGAACAATAAAGAATGTAGTTGGATAAGTTTATTGTGAACGTCGGTAGGTCAGATGGACTCTATCTATAGCTAGCCTCTCCAGGGGCTACTCTATACTGATTCACAAAACCCGGCAATTGTCTTCTCATTGCAGGAGTATAGACAGCGAGAGTCAATGCTACAATGCATATTCTGTGTTGGGTCGGAGAAAATTGAGAATTTTTGTGATAATATCAAACGAAAACTGGACTTGAATCCTAACCCGTGTTTCGTGTTTCTGGACGTTTTTTGTGAGCCGACTAAAGCAAAAACTGAGGAAGGCAACGAGAAACAACCCCAGAATCATATATAAAGAGCCAATGGCTACATTTTATGTGTGGAATGAGAGAGAGAGTTTTCGCCAGAGAATTATGGGCGACTAGCACTGACTAGTCTGAAACTTGGCCGAGCCAGTTCGACTCGGGTTCCATAGGTCCACGATTCAAATAAAAGGGCTCACCCGTCACTGATGTAGCCGTTGGTCGCAAACTGACGTTAAATTCAGCTTTATTCGGCTTTAACGAACGGTTATGCTTATAATTTTACAAGCAAATTCTTAACTCTAAATTTTATATCTTAAATTTAGAATATTATCACTTTATATCAGGAACTGCTGCGGTCCATAGCTTTCCAGTGTTTCCACTAGCACTGGAAGGAATCGCTAGGGATTGGACTGGACGAGGCTGGTCAGGATAAGATAAAGGCAAATATTAATGTACGTATCAGATTTCTATTGGGAAACTCCGATAACTCAAGCCCTAAGGGGGTCTACGCATACTAATGCATATAATAAAACAAAAGTGTATAACATGAATCGGCAAGTGAACTAAATGGGTGCTCGGTATTAAACTGCTGGGTATTTTGTGAGATAAAGCTTTAATAAACTTCAGATCAATCTTAGTGCTCGATTAAGTTGCGTCGGCTTGAAAAGAAGCCTTGTGCTTCTGAGCCTTGATGTTTAACACACTCAAACTTAACTTGAATCGATTTGAGAACGTCCGACCCTTAACAACCTCATAAATATCAGCATTAACAATGTACGTAAAAATAACTTCTGAGATAGTTCATTAATAAAAAAATTGTTATAAACTATTATAAATAATAGCTCTTAACAATACCTTAGGAACAACATAATAACAGTATGCCAATTACTAGTAAATCAATGTCATTCTACATCATAAAATATTCTGCAGACATTACATAATCAATTGTTTGATTAGTAGACATTTACACCCACGAATTATTGATCTCCAACAAGCAATCTTAATTAGAAAACTATTTCAAGGGCCCTCATGCAACACTTGTGTGGCAGCATTAGACTAACTTGTCTGTCATATAAATAACTTAAACAAAGTACATATTATCATTGGTAGTTTAAAACTTACAGATGACGTAAGATACGTTACTAACCTAAATAATGGCTCTGGTTCACAAAATTTCTTACATACTTGTATATTATACTCTTATTCTTTTAGTCAATATTCAAATTTCTACATCAATAGTGCCAAACTTTGATCATTTTATAAGTTAATTTATAGCAATCCTTCATAATAAGACGTCCAACATACGTTTGACTTTTATCCCATTGTCGTTTATGCTTAAATTTTAAGATCAATGCAGCAAAATTCCTTGATCTTTTATGTTAATTAAATTGCAGTACACGTTTCCGCCATTATGTTAAAACGAAGGATCGGAATGGTGTATACTATAAAATTTATTAATAAATCAAGTAAGTGAATGGGATCAATGGATGCTACGTAAATAATAAGCCTCAAATTATCTCTTATAAAACGTAGGTATTGCGTGTATTAAATTATTGTAAGTGCATACTTAGTAAAATCAATATGTAGGCTTAAGAGTACAGCATAAACTTAACACTCGTATTAATTAATTTGTAGCACGAAGGCCATGATAAATATTTGAACGCTTATCATAGCATTTAACATACATAAAAATTAATGTACATGGAGACATTTATTCAACTTTTTCGACTAATCGTTCAATCTTTGTGAGATCGTAGATGTGGAATAATGTACATCTGCCGGTGGCGGTAGTCTAGTGGTTAGCGTGGTGCGCTCAGGCGAAAGATGATTGAAGAGTCGTGGGTTCCATCCCGGCTCAGACTACAAGAATTATATAACGCCACCGGTACTAGTTAATCGTGTATCGGCGCTTGCTGCATGATGCGCTCTTGACGGCAATGGTACGATTAACCAGTGGGAAAGAAGACTACAAAAAATACCAAAAACAGTAACTAAGAAAGAAAACCCAGTAAACACGTGCGGTTGACATGTGTAGGAATAAAAGAAGATTAAAAAATGGTATAAAGGCACTCCGGACTGCGATTAAGAAACTGACGTTAAGCACTGGAGCATACATGAATATACAACATTATTTGTAAATTAGTCTGTTGAAATTAGTCCTGATAATATAGGCTTCTACTGTACTAAAGTAGAATCCTTTTGTAAACTGCAAACTTGCATTTGTATTAAGTACTGTAATGTTATGATTTGTCATTTGTCGATATATTAGCATAATTGCATATGTATTAACTTACTGCATAATTAGTTAAGATAGTCTTTGTCGGCAACTCAGTTGCCTTAAAAGTAGGAGGCCCCGAGTACGATATCTTGCAGGGTCCGTTAGCGTCATCACTCTTCGATGAGAGAATTAACGCTAAAATATTATTAAAATACTATGTATTATTTGAATCATTTGAAACATGCTTGGTGTATATGTCAAGCATAGCAGTATATGAAACAGAGTCTAAACAAAGATGGCTTGTTCCCAAGTTTAGTACGGTATGTCTGATATCCCATAATAACACCAACTCATTATAATGATTCGGCAGGTTGGCAGGATGTTTCATATTTAGCAGATTATTTGAACGGCATTAATTTTCACATTAACTTCCCACACGAGATTTGATGGCAATTACATAATGAGAGCGGTTAAATTAGTAGCCTCCGTTCGTACTTCAGAGGTTAGAGATTCGGCTATGTGCTCGGCGAGTAATCAGTAATTCAGTATGTTGCCCTTTTGCCACCACGTTTGTTACTGTAACAGGCCTACCTGTGTAACAGTGTGTACAGCACGTTAATGTTATATTCTACTGAGATATTTAAGCTCTACTTTGATTTCAAGAAAATTAACTTTATATTTTGCCACCTAAGCACTTGAATAAATAATAGTAGTCGGAACATGTAAGTGCCACTTGTGGCCTGTATTACCTTTCACGCGCACCTTCAATATTTTTAGCTAAGCTTAAAACTGTGAAATGTGTGTTGTGATAAATAAATAAATAATGGTGATTGGGTATGGGCAGGTGAGATCAAGACTCAACTCAAATAGTTAAATTTTAATTATTATAATGAGATAGCTGTTAAGGACAATGATAAACAATGCGTAGGCAGTTGAGTCTAAAGAATTTAATAGAGCTTGTCAGAAAAATCCTGTTTATTTAATTAATGACCATGAAGGCAGTATAAATGAATATATGTCTTCAAATATAGGGTGACATTGCAAAAGAGCGCTGAATATTAGTGGAATATGTCGTCTACTTAAGATTAATGATGGCTGAATTGCTAAAATAATATATACGGTAACTTGTATTAGGATTGGCATTAAAAATCTCATAACAATCTTCAGTAAAGTGCAAAACGCAAAGCGCTGCGACAGCAAACCGTATACTAACTTAACCTAGCTATGACAAATTACGCCATAATCGAGCATTATCAAGTATCACATCAAAGACACATGCAATTATTAACAGTTATTACAAGCCCTAGGCCTAATAAGGAGTAACTTATTATTAATGTGATCATGTTAGCCAATAAAAATCCAATAAAAGCCTATAGATATTATCGAGTGATAGTGAAATCTCTAAAGGCTAAAGCTGAATCTTATATTAGTTTCGAGGCCAAATGGCTACATCGGTGATGGGTGAGCCCTTCGATTCGATGCGAGCACCTATATGATAATAGAACCCAATTCAGACACTTACTGGTTGCACTTGGTCTGGATTTCTGAATATTGGCCTTGTATCGCTATAGGATCTTTCTTGTTTATTGCTTGTCGGATTGGCTTTGGCTTCTAAGTGCTCGATGTTATCATGGACGACGATTGCACTCTAATTTCAATGTTGTTGCTGTTGTTGTCATGTCTAGGCCGATTAACGTTTATTGGAATATCTGTGATATAGTTGTGAAATGCAGTAAAGTTAAAATAAAATACAGTAAAGTGCATGTATTTTTCAAAAGATATAACATACACAAAATATGTATTTCATAACTATGAACTGTGATATAATATTACCAACATTTTTATCAGGAGTGTTAAGCGGCTTAAGTCGATGGGTACAGATTAGTCAGCATGTAATAAAACAAGGCCAAGCACTTAAACAAGGCTCAAAATTGAGTATTATACAATAAATAAGTAATAATAGTAAACTTTTCTTAATAAATAGGCCTCAGCTGTCTAATAATTATAATTCGAAGACTCAAACAATAATTTATTTCTTCCAAATGAAATGCTCAGTTCACTGCAATAAACTACTTTAAAATATTTCTTAATAACTAGGGCTCAATTTAGTCCTGTCATATTCTGCGTATCAAATCATATTCTGTGTTTCTTGATTCTTAAGATCTTACCATAGTGCAGGCCTACTTTACACAGTCTTAGTCAAATTTTACTGTTTTAGTAATAAACACTCTAGATTGGATTTCCTTATATTATTCAAAGATGATGGTGTTGACTAACTATTCAAAATATTTACTTTCAAGAAAATAGAGTCAGAGGAAGAAGATGGTAAACCAACCAAATGGAATAAGAGAGAGAAAAAGAGAGAGAGAGTGAGCAGTGGCGTCGCCAGGATTTTTGTTCAGGGGGAGCGCATATTTTTTTAGACACATAACACATTTAATTACTTATTTAATTACGTCACCAACACTGTAACACTTACAAGTAGAAAAACATGTATTTAGTGCATAACTTACATATAGGCCTATAGGGTTATGCATTACTCAATACAGAACGGTTTAGATTCAAGGATCAATAATTCAAGATTATGACATATCCAAGATTATTCTCACATTGTAAAAAATACTTCGTTTAAAAAATACAAAAAATCTCAGGTGGAGCGTACGCTCCAGCGCTCGAATGGTAGCGGCGCCACTGAGAGTGAGAGAGAGAGCTAGAGAGAGAAAGAGAGAGAGAGAGAGAGAAGAGAGAGAGAAGAGAGAGAGAGAGAGATCATACTCACAGCATAGCACCTGTAATCCACCAGCCACCATGGCCAAACACTGTGTTATAGTGTCCACTGTACAACAACAAATCAAGGCAGAGACGGCAATTATAAAGCTTAGCACACAGGCTATCCCAACTGTCACTGTCCCTAGTTGCCACCACGGACTCGGTATATCCTGGAACGTAGAATACCGGCTGCATTCTTCCACAAGCACTCCCATGGATCCTAATCCCGTTGATCCTGATCCCATGGAAACGGATCCCGCAGTAACTGATCCAGTTGTCATGGAGGGAATGAGGTAATTACATCGCCGGAACAAACCGAAGTGTGTAGTGCTTAAAGTCCGGTGTATGGAAAGATGGCCACTGATCCAGAAGGGAGCATAGAATCCGATGAGTAGAAGGATGGATGAAGCGAAGGAGAGGAATGCCCATATGAGTCCGAGCTTGCTTAGACTGGTCGCCATGGTTACATTACTAATTCCCAGTTATGATATATTGTAGTTTAATTTCATTTTGATTCTAAACAGTATATCCTTGAAGTATGTATTTTGATAACTATTTAAAGTAGAAATGATTCGCAATGTAGCACATCTTCAATTAAATATCCTTATAATAACCATTTCACTTGTGTAGTCCGCATCAATATTGGTAACATGGAGCTATTATTTTAATCTAATCCTTATATAATATAAACATTTCACAGAAGCTCTTGAATCTGACGTGTTCTCAAACAATCCATGACAGAATTCGACTTTCAGTCTCTGAAATCCAATCAAAGACAAACTATACGATTACTAAATTGCCGATACTATATTTTACCATTACAGTATCTAGAACACTATCTCTATCTATATCTTATCATAGCTAAACTTACTTCACTACATGATTGTAGATGATGCAGTGTTGCATCACTGCATGACTGTAGATGCTGCAGTGATGCATCACTACATGATTGTAGATGATGCAGTGATGCATCACTACATGATTGTAGATGATGCAGTGATGCATTACCTGGATTTAAATTGTGATAACGATGTAGAGAATAAATGAATCATTAGTCATTACTGTCTGCCATAAACAGTTGCATTATACAGTTAGACTAGCATACATAATTTTATCATCTCGCTTTGTGCCAGTGGCGTATATCCCCCCAAATTTCAAGTAACTTTATGGCGCAAGGTCCCCCCCAAAAAAAACATTTTGGACACCAAAAGTGAAGCGACCCCCTAAAAGATGTCGCTCGCTCGGCGAGCAATATCTTGAATAAAGTAATTAAATTTAGCGAGCGAAGCGAGCAAAAAACTTATTGGACTCTTCAAACTAAATTTTGTCTCCATTCTCTAGATCTTCCACTGTACAGTCACTACAGTGGAATTGTATATTATTAATAAGCTTCATTCTCAGTTCTTTATGAGTAAAGAAATACTTGATTTTTCCACTCTCCCCCATTTCAGAAAGTTACTAGTATTTTCCACTCCCCCAATTTTTTCCATGGCGCAGGCTGCGCCATGAAGGTATAGGGATAGACGCCCCTGCTCTGTGCACTGCCTACGGCAGGTCCATGGCATATAACTGTAGAGTTTTGCATACCATATTTTCTTGGAAATAATTTATTTCTCTGAGGTGGGTCTCCTTATCCTTCCTCAGTGACTGCGTTAGTCGGTTTTGGCGAAATACGTGCAGCTTTCGGCTGATTCCTCAAATTTGAGGAACCAAACAGCACATTAATTTGATATATAATAACATTATTTACATATTTAATTATTATACTTTACTCTTCGTTCAATGAAATGTAATTCACCGGGCACCGCACCTGTTTGTAAGAGATGATGACTAACAAGAATCTTCAGAACTTGTTATATTATAAGTTCATCAAGCTCTATCAATCAATCAATCAATCAATCAATCAATCCATCAATCAGTCAGTCAATACGTCAATCAATCAACCAACGTTTTTTATAGCGCACCCTTTGGCTTAACTAAGCCTCTGACGAGCTTTGTACAGTAAAGTGTAGAGTTGCCTTGTCAGTCATCTGCCACAACCGATGTGGTACGATACATACATTCATTATATTATGAATACATATATACTTTATTTTCAGTCGGCACATACAAGTCATAATAGCAACATATCTAACTCAATTAATTCATCAACTAATATTCTCACGTATAGCAGATAGTCGTTTGACTGGTCGTTTTGGCCTAATTACGCTTAGTTCGTGGTTCGGATAATTGGGAGCCATTAGTACGTAGTAGGTGACTACTTCGGAAGATAGCGAAGGTTACCACAGGTCTGGCGTATATGATCCAATTATCAAATTGGATGTATAGAGTGAGGTTGGCGATCTCACCGTCGGATTAATGACTATGTAACCTGTGTGCTGAAATCGCTCAGGATCGGGATCAGCTCCGCGCCTACGTTCGGCAACGAATATGACACACAACTGTTACACAACCTTTTACTGTAGAAAACTGACCTGGTATATTTCACCAAAGTCTGTGCTCTCAGATGATATTCAGTGAGATAATACTAATTTTAAACATAATTCTAATCAATCTGAAAGAGTTATCCCTTCTACATCACCTAGTCCTGTTGGTTTGTATTCAGAAAATGTCTTTCCAATTTCTTATTCAAATATTATCGAGTAAATTACGGGGCCAAACACGGACTGGTCTCACATAAGTAACAGGTCTGTATGATTTTGCAGTGGGCCAAAATAAGACTAGCGACTAAGTTCCGTCCGGTTTAGCATTGTAAATAGGCCTATTCACGTATTCAAATTTAATATAAACGAGTATTAATACTAACAATTACGGTTACCCTAACCCTAACCCTAACCCTAACCCTAACCCTAACCCTAACCCTAACCCTAACCCTAACCCTAACTATTATTAAACATTGCATGAGATGGTTAATGCCAAAGTCGTTGTATTCTCAGAACTTTAAACAAAATTTCCTGTGTTCCTATTTTATGGAAATATTTCTAATTTCTAATGTTTCGATTTGTTACTTTTAAGAGCTTCTCCTTTATTCTCAACTTCGAGTTAACTGCATATTTTAGGCACATAATTATGCTGCTACACGTACATACTACTATCATATTTATTTGATAGGGAGAACATTATTCATCAACAATAGTCTCATCTAATACAAGCATTAGCCAAACGCTGTCATATGTTTTTTATTCGTATATTACCCGCACGTGACAACCACGCATGTTTGGCATATTCGCAAGTTTGGACGATTTATAAAAATTCCCCTCCACTCCTGATTAATCCAATCGTTTCCTAACAGTGGCTCAGAACGACAGTCAGCGCAGATATGCTAATAACCTTCCTGACTATCTGGCCGGGTTATAATTTTTCTTGTCGACTGACCCATTATTCGATCCTGGGTCACTTGCTTATGAGGCGGACACTCTATTAATGTCGCTAAGCCCCCTCCCAAAAAATCAAAATCCAGCCTTTAGATTTGAAACGTATGTCTAATAGCCTACCTGTTGATCCTGATGAATCAATCAATTAATGAGGATTTAACGTCCGGTTCCTCACCCGAAGACGATGTCAGGGACGTCACAAGAGCGATGTGCAACTACAGACAGCATCCAAACACCAGAACACCAGTGGCGGCGCCAGAATTTGGGGCAATCCGGGGCACTGCCGTGTCACAAGGTCCCGAGACGGGGCATATTAAAACTGATGAAACATCATGAAATGTTTTTAGAAGGCCTACTTGTATTTTTAACATCATAAATACTAAAATTAACACTGTACACAAACTTCACCAATTATTACAACTTATACTCCCGAGTGGGTTCGGGAAAATTGAGAATTGATCCCACCGACAACTGCGCGTGTTCGTAAGAGGCGACTGAAGCAGA
>JAQFZF010003264.1:0-11533 GCA_034695365.1 Enchytraeus norvegicus
TAGAGCATTGGTCGCAGAAGCAAGAAGACCTGGGATCGATCCCAGGTCAGGTCAACAAGAAGAATAACCCCAGTTGTCTGGCAGATTAATAGATATCGGCGCTTGCGGTATTGTGCTCTTTAAACGGCAATGGTACATCTAATCATGGAGAGAGCAGGAAAAAAACAAAACGACAAAACAGCAACTAACAAAAGGTAAAATTGTAAACAGATGCGTTCTGTCATCTGTCGAGTATACGAATACAAAAAAACATATTGTATCATTACCAACTAAGTATTCCTCAATATTACTCATTGGTTAGCGCTAGTTGTTTTCTAATTTTGCGCAGAGATTCCGTGTTCTATTGTCAATAAAGCTAGGTTCGTCTGTTTCGTATCTAATGGTACTGTCAGAGACGGAAAAGCTGTATAGCTAAGAGTTCAGAATGTAACGCAGTATTCAAAAGTCACTCAGAGAGTAAAATATGTATTCTGTAAGTATTGATACTAATATAATAAATTTTTGTTATATTATTTATTTGATTTGTTTACACCAGATCTGCAAACAGAAAATCACAAACAATAGACAGATAAAATATTACCTATTTATTAAATTTTCTCATTCAAGACATTATAATTATTTTTTATAATAATTATTATTATAGACCGCAAATTAACATAACATAACATCCCAGGGTCAGGAAGCATCAGATGCTTTTCAAGACCCATACAACTACTTCACCTGCCAACCAACCTGAGCCTACTCAACCAACATTACTACATTAGTTAACAGTTCTACATCCATAGGACACATCAAATAATAACATCTTATCTTCTAAATCTTGTTAACAGTTCTACAATATTTTAAAAACTTTTACTAACATTATAGTAACATTAACATTTTCACTTCATATTTACGATAATATAATTTCTTTAATATAAACCATACGTATGCAATTTGAATTACTTTCCTTGACTGTACTCAGATCCACAGACCGGTACCGTTCTGCACATCATTGTCTTTATTTATTTGTGCTTCTCTCAGTCATATATCTTCAAAACGTTTTGAGTCACTGGAGTCAGCTGGTTCGTTGTGATATTTGCTGTTGGGACGTCCCTGAAATCATCCGTGGAAGTGGCAACCGACGTAAACCAATGTTATTATTCTTATATTGACCCATGCTATTAGGAATATTAACCTTATTATTTTCATTATTAAACCTTATTAAGCCATTAAAATTAATAATCATTATTATTATTATTAACCTATATTATTGTTAATTGTTATCGTTACCTCAGCTGCTATCACTGCTGAATCCCTTGCCATGGTTGTTGTAACATTTGTTGTTGATTTGACAACACTGGGAGATTTAGGAGGAGTTGCTCTCCTAGGCACCATTCTTGTTGCTACTCTCGGCTTAGCTACTGGTGCTACTTGTCTTGTTGTGGGTGATGGCACTGAAGGTGCAAATGGTGTCAATTCTGGTGCTAATAGTGCCATGGCAGGTGCTAACGGCACCATTATTGCTAATGAATTCATTGTTACTGGTGCTGTTTCTTGTGCCATGGTTTGTGATAATTGTGCTACAGTTGGTATTGCTGTCGTCAATGACACCAATACAGAGCTTTCCTTAGCAACAGCACCTATTTCCATAGATACTATTGCAGCATCTCCTTTAGCAACAGTTGTAGAGTCTTCATTAGCAACTGCTGCCATTGTGAATGCTCCCATATTTTTAATAACAGCCGCTGAAAAGGTATCTATGGTACAATTCCACTTAGATGTTGATACACTCTCCCCCTTAGCAACCATTTCCATAATAACTGCTGCAGAATCGTCCTCAGCAGCTGCATCCACAGTTTCTGCTGGAGAGTACCCATTTGCAATGGCACCTGTTAATATAGGAACCAATTCCATAGCAACAGCAGAAGAATCCCCATTGGCAGCTGCAGCAATAAGTTGTCTTGCGCCAGTTTCTGTTGTCATAGAAACATCCATACAATCTCTGCTACCAACCATTTCCATAGCTGCGACTGGTGAATCACCCCTATCAACAGCTGAGAGAGATCTAGCCAAAGCACTGAAAAATGCTTTATCGTAATACATTGTAGCATTAGAACACATAGGCTGAGCACTAGATGATGATTTAATGTGATGTGAAGCAGCACTAGCGCACAAAACACTAGGCGATGATTTCACATGATAAGCTGAAGCGCTATCACACATAACACGCTGGTCACATGATATCTCTCTATTCAACGCTCCTCTATGTGGCACGTTCACATCGTTGTGTGACCTGACATCAGATGGCGTGCTTGGCAGTCGTCCTGCGGTAAATATGTATATATATGTTAAATAAAGGTAATACACAAAATAAATACAAATGATATTTCAATCACCCAAAGAAAATTTAACGTTCATTTCATCCTAAGATGACGATATCAGGAACGTCTTAAACAACATTTGAACTAACCTAGCATTTTACCAGAGTAAAATGCCACAAGCAACACTATTATATCCGATAGATGCAATATAATTATTCACAATGTTGCTGATAAGCAAGATTACAAATATTTTTAGATAAGAATACCAGGATCTCAAGTTGGTTTCCATTGCCTTCAGAATAAAAATTATAATGCCTTCAACCAGAAATACTTTAAGATTATGGAGAAGATATTGAATTTACTTCTTCAGCATCTGCGCTAATCGCCACTTATGAACAAATGCTGATATCTGTTAGTATATTCTTGAAAGTGTAGTGTGACCACTCACTAAATTAAACACGTCAACACACATAAAACACACCTTGACTGAACCAATAGCACATCGATTGGGCACCCGACTCAGGTTCAATTGATTCCTGGTTCAAATCCCCGATCGCGCACGTCACTGATGCAGCTGTTACGACGTGAAACTAACGTTAAATTTAGCTTTAGCCTTTTTAAGAGTACATTGAACAGTACTAACTGATAGCTTTCAGGCCACCATTTCTTTCACAACTTCCCACTGAAGCAGGTGTAGAATTGGTCCTGTTCGGAGTCCTGCAGCTAGCGACAGAACTTCTCTGCATACTGGTGCTAGCGACAGACCTGCTCTGATCAGTGAGTAGAGTGGCTATGGCATAACCACAGGGTACCACTGGGCTCTTTACTGGGGTTGGTCTAGTGGTAGAAGACACCGAGTTAGAGACAGACCCGCCCTGAACATTGCTACTAGGCACAGCTCTACTCTGTGAACAACTAGAGAGAGATCTGCAAATATATAATAATTTACTTAAATAAATTTCTTTTCAAATCCATCTCTCCACCACAGATAGTCACAAAATCATCACAGGTAGTCACAGGTAATCATCAAAATATAATAGGCTGGACAGTTAAAAAGTAAATCGGCAAATACAGATATGAGACTTGCTAAAGGATAGTGAATTCATTGAAATGTGATGCCAGAATTAGGATTTGCTCGAATTATTTAAATTAATATCATAGGAGCCATGAAGATTAATCATTAGAACTGATGCGTTTACTGGGAACAGAGTAGCTTCTTCTTACAGTTTAGAACTGCGAGTTGAGTCTATCTATCCACAGCTCTGCCACGTGGCACGTCCAAGGCAAAAATTCATACACATAATCAACTATCTCACTCTTTAATGAGCACACCGTTGACAAACCCAATAAGTCCGTCTCATCACAAAGCTTTGCCTTTCCACACCTAAAATGATGCCTTTGTTCAAGGAAGATATAGGTTTCTGAGGTGGATTATCCTTGCCTTCCTCAGTATCTGCGTTAGTCAGCTCTTACGAAACACGTGCAGTTATCGGTTGGACTATTCTCAAATATCCCGTTCCCAACACGGGAAAATTGTGTATATGTATACAGTATATGTTATATGTATAATATGTGTATATATACAGGTAGTAAATCTACAGTACGACGATGGTTCTACAGTCAGTTTCTCTGTCGTTGCCTTCACAGAGAAAGTTTGCGAGCGCAAGACTAAGATATTCGGCACAAAGGTTGTGTATATATCTCATATTTAGCCAATTGTTTGTCGCAACTGTTGCTGTGAAAAGTTTATATCATCATGGTCTAATGCAGTGGTGGGCAAACTTTTTGATCCGCTGGCCACTTTTAATCCAAAAAAATTCTGCGGGCCACAATTTATTGCAAAAATAATCCAAGGGCCAACTATTCGAAACTTCAGATTTCACATTGTCAATAAGTCGTATTTTAATCAGTTAAAACTGATTTTTAATCAGTTAAAACTGATTTTTAATCAGTTAAAACTGATTTTTAATCAGTTAAAACTGACTTTTAATAAGTTAAAACTGACTTTTAATCAGTTAAAACTGAATTTTTATCAGATAAAACTGATTTTTAATCAGTTAGAGGATGACGGCAAAAAAAACTGAAGTCTCGGTGGGCCAAAATCTCAGGTCCCGCAGGCTAAAATGGTCCGCATTCCAGAGTTTGCCCACCGCTGGTCTAATGAATACTATGAATTTAAGAAATGAAGTAGGGGAGGCCTAAAATAAATGAAGAGTCAAATCCAGAGAAGCTGATCAGGCAGAGAAGTCATTGTTCTTACAGAGAAGAGCAGTTCTCGTACATACACTAAAGGCCGATGGGGTAATGGCGCCGATGATAAAGATGCGCCTCTGATGCAAGTAGTGGAAAGTGGCACTTGGATCGAATCCCAGGTTAGTCTAATTAGCCCAGCACCCTTGACACGGTGCCAGAAGGTTAATTGTATGCTAGCTGCAATGAGCGCTATCTAAGTAAAGGTTAAATAGTGCTAATCATGGAGTTAAACTATAAATTTATAACATGAGTGTTGTTATGTGTGCAACTGCAACCGCTTGCAGTTGCACAGTGTGCTTGGGACGTCCCTGACATCGCTTTCCGGTCAGGAATCGGACGTTAAATTCTCATTGTATTGTATTGTATTGTATTGTGTGTAAAGAAGTCTCTAAGACCAGTTCCTGTTATGACACTGTTATAGAAAATGTTGTTTAAAAGAAATGATGGAATTGAAATGTCAGCAGATTTTCTGTCTAATTATCTTTTCATCTTTAACAATTGTTGAAAGATTAAAAAATATTGCACAATGCTATAATTTAGCATCTTTAACAAATGTTTCTTGTTTAGAAAATTTAATTTTCTCTTATTACGACAGGGCTGGAAACAACTAGTGAGCATTGTTCATTAGTTATTAGATCAAATTAATAATTCTCTCATTATTCGTAGGTATATTAGAACCTGCCATTATTAACTTTTGTTACAGGACCATTGGACAAATCTCTTTATTTTTACACTGGAAGCTTCAATTGTTTTATCCAAGCCAGGTATAGGTCTAAGCGACATCTTATAGCAAAGCATACAGACTAGACCTGTCAGCCGCCGCCGATCACCGAATTATTTATCTCAGCCGAAAATCCGCCGAAATATATTCGTCGCGCCGAATATATTTTGGAAAAAATTATGTTAATTTCTTTGACAGAAAACACTCTTAAATGATAGCATTATATGTAGCCCTACTTTTTAAAAGTTTATAGTCATAAAATTTTGCTAAAATTTGGCCTGGTACGTTTAAACGCATAAGCTGCATATCGGCTACAATACATCTATAAATCTAGATGTTTTATATTAAATTTGTTCCTAGGGTAGGCGTAATAAATTTTATTTCATCAAAGATGTTAGCCAGAAACATATTCTTCATCTGAGAGGTTGTTCACCGTACATTAGCCGTAAATTAGCCGTATTTTTTAAAATTCTTAGCCGTAAATTAGCCACATTTGTACTATCTAAATTACGGCTAAGCCGAATATCAGCCGAATTTGTCTGTCAGCCGGATAAATTTTTTTTAAAATTCGGGTGACAGGTCTAATACAAACTGATTTGGCCATGCGTGAACTCATATTGTAGTTTGTACAGAGAACACAGAATTAAGGATTATGGATATTTTTATGGATTAAGGAGATTTTTGTCGTACATTCTTTACCGATGAAGGATTGAGACCAGAACTGAATGTTAAAATATTGCTATAGCTAGTACATAGGGCTCGATATCATCTTGGATGACGGTAGCACTGTAATTGTTTGTTGTTGCTTGTTTAGGGTCAGATTACGAGTGAGTTTAATGGAAAGGTTGTTTGGTTTGATTTCCTGAGCGGGAAAGAAAGTAAGTCTATTTTGAAGTATACTTACCTTTAGATATGTTTATTGTCTAATATAGCATATCATACCTAGATATATTCAATACTATCAGGTAGATTGTGAACAGGTGGCTAGCTCTATAAATGCCTTTCTTAAAACTGTTCAGCTTAACTAATTTAATTTAACGCTGTCTTGTTTATGATAATATCAATGTCAATGATTCTGTCCAAGTCTCAATTCATCAAAATATATTTGTGGGTCAAAACGATACAGGCCTATCAATCATAGATGTACCAGGAATGGCAAGGACACTAGCAGGATGGATGTGTTTATGCAGCTGTGTCCTAACGGCCGACGGTAACGGCCTAACGAGCTAGCTCTGGGACTTGAATCGTAAACCAATGAAACGCGAGTAGGGCAGTCAATCGATGTGCTATTGACTCATACTATGCTGACACTAGCAGGATGTATGTGTATGTGTAGCTGTGGATGTATGTGTGTATGTGTAGCTGTGTGTGACTCAATGGAGAATACTAGCAAGATGTATGTGTGTATGTGTAGCTGTGTATGACGTAATGAAAGACACTGGCAGACTCTATGCTGGAGGCCATAGCGGGTGTGACATGGCTTCTATAGAAGCCTTCATTACAGCTATATCGGTATGTACTACTAAAGGTAACTTCTTAATAAAGGTAACAACAACAACAACTTCCTTTTCCTCATCCAAGGATGATGTCCGGGACGTCATGGGGGCCGTCCATAAAAGACGTCTGCACGGGAGGGGGAGGGGGGGCCGGCAAAAGCGTACCAATGCGGACATGGGGAGGTAGAGGGTAAGAGAGGTGCAGCCTTCCGCAAAACATAATTTTTTAGAAAGTAAAAATTAGATTTTAGTTTAAAAACGAGATAAAAGGATGCGCATGAGTGCCTAAAGAAATTGTAAGTAAAAATTGCAGGTTTTAAATGAAAATTCTCATGAAAAGTCGATTTATTTGTGTGAATTTCGGGCCAAAGCGGACATGTGCGGATCAGGGGGGAGGGGGCTCAAAAGTTCAGACTTTTTGTGGACGTCTTTTATGGACGGCCCCATGCTGAAAGGATCACCATTAAATATCCTTCACATTTATAATAGTAATTCATAAGTATTTTAATATATGATAGTTATTTTAAATTTCCGTATATACAGGGTGGGGCAAAACTTTTCACCCCCCTAACGAAATCTCAATAACTTCGTCAAAACTAAAGATGTTTAAAAATATTGTAAGGAGTTCTATAGGAGGAATGTTGACATCTAACTTCCAAATTTGGTCGATAAATACAAACAAATTAAAAAGTTACAGAGTTTCTAGGAAAAAATTGAAAAAAGCAAATTAACAAAGCCTATTCAACAGGCATTCTTTCTTTTTAATTGAATTGTTTCTCTAAAGCGGTCCGCTTGTTGAAGGTCCGATTCTAGGCGAGTGGGTGTTCGAAGTAACCATCTCATCTGTTCGTATGCACGCCTGTAACCTCTTCCAGAATGTTAGCACAGCCAGATCGATAGCCTCTTGTGGCTGGTGTTCCCAGATTGGCTCCAGCACGGTATTGAGTTCAGCCTTGTTGGTTAGTTTTGGAGTGAACACTTTGTACATATCGCCTCAGACGTGGTAGTCAAGGAAATTGAGGTTAGACGAGTTTGATGGCCCCTTCTCCTTCTAGACGAACTCTGGACAATGCTGTTCGAGCCATTCTTGTGTCACAGCTAAATATTGAATATTTACATGTAGTAAGCTTTGTTAATTTGCTTTTTTCGATTTTTTCTTAGAAACTCTGTAACTTATTTATTTCTAAATATTTTTCGACTAAATCTGAAAGTTAGATGTCAACATTCCTCCTCTAGAACTCCAAATAATATTTTTCTTAAATCTTAAGTTTTGATGAAGTTATTGAGATTTCGCTAGGGGGGTGTAAAGTTTTGCCCCACCCTGTATACTCCTGACAGACGCACATGCAAGTTTCCTTTCTTAGTTGCTGTTTTTTAATTTATTTTGGAGGTCATGGTTCTACTCCATGATTAATCGTATTGATTAATCGTATCTTTGCCTTGCGATGAGCGCGCAGTGCAACTATGCCATAAGTGTACTGGTTAATGTGCTTGGTCACTTTACAGAGATGCGTATTCGAGTCCATGGCTGGGTTTATCAGACATCATTCAATCAATCAAGAATCTGTTGCATCCCGCATCTTAACAGCGTTCTTTGTTGTCGACATGCCACTGTTAGAAGATGAAACCAACGTTATGTATGTCATTAACGTCAGTTTCCTCAACTCAAAAACGACTGTTTCCTTTTAATAATTATCTTTTTTGTTTTGTTTTAATGTTACATGAAAAAAGAGATAGGCCTAACTCCTTCATTGAAAATAATATTTATTGAATTCGACAAAACGATTTAGAATAATGAATTCTATGTCCTTAAATTGATCAAGTTTGCATTTTTATATTTGATAAAATACGATTTTCTACTTGTTCATATTTATGAGTTAAATTTTGAATTTGAGTCATTTGAAATTGATTTTTTCAGTGATTTAAACTCAAGAATTTTTTTGTTTTTGTTTAACCAGTTGATTCATCTGCGTGTGCGTTGTTGAGGTTTATAGACGTTGTGTCATAAAAAGATGATTAACGTGTGTGTCTCCGAAGCCTCTACTTGTGACCTCGGTACACACAGGACAGAGCACAAGTTTTTAGGTCACAGGACAACGAAATGCAATGGGATCCTGGCCCAATCAGTCGTTTTATAAGTAGTTGATTCATCTATCTATAGATACTAATTATATAAACGAAGATTGATTATTTTTAATGGTATTTTATTTTGTGATGTTATCAGACAGGAGATAGAAGTCACATATTAACGGACGCTAATGCAAGCCTCTACAGTCACATGCTGTGCTTCGCTGCTGAGCAATCTCGTGTAGAGAAAAGAGTTGTCAATCCTACAGTCGAGTACAGCGCTGTCTTATAAAGCTAACGCTATATATATAGCGCAAGGCTTTATTTTATTAGATTAAAACAATAAATGTGATATTAATACAATAACTCCTACATTAATAACTTGCAGTGCAAGCTTGGCTGATAGGCAGGAGGCCACGGGTTCGAGTCACAGCCGGGTCCGTCTCAGACAGAATCCTTGTATATGTAAACTTAGATTGGTAAACTTAACATTACAGCTTTCAAGTTATCAGTGCAAGAATTGTTTTTTGTACTCCTGAGACAGTATAATAAATCAGTGCTTGCAAGGAATGTACTTAGTTCTATAATTATTATGTTAATAACTAATAATAAATTCTAGCGCTTTTGTATCTCGTGCTTCAGGGATCTGTTATCGA
Source organism: Enchytraeus norvegicus (assembly GCA_034695365.1). Lineage (NCBI taxonomy): Eukaryota > Metazoa > Annelida > Clitellata > Enchytraeida > Enchytraeidae > Enchytraeus > Enchytraeus norvegicus. Next base: position 9,497 of record JAQFZF010003264.1, read on the forward strand.
ACTCCCATTATAGTGAATAGTATATTTTGTTATGAACACCTATACAGTGTAACATACGACAAAATTGATGTAGAGGCTATTCTTATGAACATGATCTGTAGCCTAATGGCCATATTATTGTCCTTGCCATGTGTTCAAAAACATTTGTTCAAAATATGTTTGTTGGATAATTAATATCCCCAACTGCTTAATTGGAAAACGAACTAATGCTTCTTGTGCGTGTTTTTTTTATACGAACATTGAAAGCAGATTTTAGCATTGCAGATATTTCTTGCAGCTTTGATATTGTTACCATTTTTTCAATGCATATTTGTTTTATATATTAATTTTGATAGTTGGAAATTGTTGATGAATTCCTATATTAACTTTGATAGTTAGAAATTGTTGATGAATTCCCATCTTAATTTTGTTCATATAATGCTATTTGACTATTGTTCAGCATTCCCATAACAAAATAAGAGTCTATTTTTTGTGCACTATTAATGCTCCATTTATTCGGGTTTATTTTAGTATTGGGAGTGCTACAGTAAGCGATTGTGACTCTGGTTAGGCTTTGATAAAGGTTTGATATCCATTTCCTTATTCAATGGTAACATCACAATATTCTTGCCACATCGTTTGTTGGCTATGACTGGTTAGAATTCCCTTAACTGAAAAGTTTTGTTCCAACAAGCGCCTCTGAGCACCTAGTACATAGAGGCGCTATAAAATCTCTTTGGTATTCTGTATTATGTTGTCAAGTAACATCTTCGGCGACTCCTCGCATCCAGAAACTGATCATTAATTACAACTGAGGAATTCAGTGAGAAACCACCTCGGAAGTCATATATTCCCAAATTAAATACTACATTTAGATTCAGGCATTAGACTCAGTGATGGGATCAATATGTTGAAGTGCTCATTGATGAGCGTGATAGAAGGTTGACAGTGGAAATATGTAGGAAACATCTTGGACTAGCCCTTTGGATGTGCAAGAGAGATATTGCTGAGCAACTAAAAAATAGATAACATGATAAAATAAAACAGTTTTAATAGTATTACCACATCCTGTTACTTAAACCACTAAAATACGTCTAAAAGTTCAAGTTAAATATATAGGATATCTAAGAATTCTAAACAATATTAATCTAAAGGCAGTGGTTAAATTGTTCAGTGAGAGGCAGAGAGGCTCTAAAAATAGGTACATTTAGGATACAATTCAAGTCCCAAATGTAGTTGCATTTTTTAAAATTTGTAAGTAGGGGTAGGTTCGAGTGTGGAGTGTGTTTAACGTCAAGGTTGAGAAGCACAAGACTTCTCTTCAAGATGGTCTAACAAGGCATATCTGAAAGACTGATCAACACAGTCCAGTAGTCCAGTACTACAGTCACAAAGATTGGGGTTAAGCTTATTACAGCTGTACTCTACAAATATTACAGACCACCAAGCCAAAACTTGCAAGCTTTATATTCTATTTACTTTCGAATGTTTTGGTCATCCTCATATTAGTAGAATTTGACAGAATGTTTAGGGAATGCCTATGCACTATTGTGAACTGCCGTCTTTCAGAAGATCAGTGGCCTCAAGCCAGCCTTCCAGTTAGCATGGGTGGTCTAGGGATTCGTCTTGTTACCCAACTCGCTCCTTCTGCCTTTCTGGCCTCAGCGGTGGGAACAAGAGAATTGCAGGACAATATCTTAGCTAATTGTGGGTCTCCAGCTGACAATGCAATAGACACAGCATTAGGCTTTTGGTTCAGTTTCCACACTTCTTCCGCGCCAGAGGGCTCAGATGCTCGTATACAAAAAAACTGGGACAACCCTGTTTTAGATGCAGTTAAAGTCGTCTTCTGGAATCAACTACAGAAGCATCGGATAGAGCACGTGTGCATGTCGTGTCATCACCTAATAGTAGTGATTGGCTGCATGCTCTGCATATTGCTTCATTTGGTCTCCTCCTTGATGACGAAGCCGTTAGAGTCGCCATAGGTTTCCGGCTTGGAGCTAAGGTTTGCGAGCCACATATTTGCGTGTGTGGTTCACAGGTGGATGCTCGTGG
>JAQFZF010003265.1:0-11532 GCA_034695365.1 Enchytraeus norvegicus
GTTACCTGGGGAGTTGACCCCCCTGTACATACCACCCCACCGCCGTGCCTGCTTGCTGTCGGTGCTATCCCTGATGTCGTTGTCAGATGATGAAATGGACGTTTAACTCCACTTTTAGGTCTTATTTTGTATTGTATTATAAAGATTATCTGTTTCCTGCTTTTTTCGTTGTGTGGTTTAACCAAATATGGAGAACAATAATTCTCGTTAGGTTCTTATTATAAAGATATTTATCCATAGATAAATCAATATCTTTCCTCTTGAAGATGATAAATATTTCAGCGTGGTGAGGTGAGGTTCACTTCTTCTCATACGAATGATGCTGTTCTCGTTATTGACAAATAACGGGTTTTAGTAGGAATATGTGCTTTGGACCAGGGAAGCATAGGAAAAATTAATGAGATAATTTTTGCTATATCTTTGGAATATATACTGTGACGGGATAAAAGAAACGTCCCCCTTGCGAAATCTCAATAACTTGGTCAAAATTTATCAAAGTCAAACTATTTCAGACTTACGGGAGGAGATAATTGGCCTCTAACTTCCAAATTGGTTGCAAAATATTTATACCAAAAAAAAGTTACTGTGTTCCTATGAAAACATCAGAAAAATAATTATCAAAGATTATTCAAACAGTGGTGGTACAAGAATGGATCGTGAAGTACAGTCCGTAGACCTGAATTCGTCAAAAAGGATAGGTGGCTACCAAGCTAAATTGATCTCAATCGTGTCTATAACCACGTCTGGAGCGCTATGCTTGACCGGTACAGAGGGTTCACTCCAAAACCAATCAACAACGGACGTGAAGGAAGAACTTACGACTATGTTGGAGGCAATCTCGGAAGACTTGCCACAGTAGGCTATCGACCTGACTGTGCTAGCATAGCATTCCGGAAGTGTCTACAGGCGTGCATTCGAACAGGTAGGTGGCAGTCACTTTGAACACCTGCGATAGAATCGGCAACATTACAAATTGCCATTTTCAATTGATAAGTCAAATAGCAATTTTCAGCGCCAAAATTAAATTTAAAAGGAAATGTCTGTTGAATAGTCATTACTAATTTGTTTTTTATTCTGATTTCTTTATAGTAACTCTGTAACTCTTTTAGTTACAAATATTTTTCGACCAAATTTAGAGGTAACTTTTCAAATTATCTCTTCTAGAAAGTCATAAAATATGTTGAAATAATCTTTAATTTTGAATTAACGATTATTTTTGAATTAAGTTATTGAGATTTCTCTTGGGGTCGTTATTTATCCGGAGACAGTGTAGTATCAACAGCTAATATTAAAAACATTCATAATATGTATCTGTAGGGCTTCTGGGATCTCTATTATCGGATTTATGTTTTGAAAATTTTCGCATTCTAACAGCTCACCGTAATTGGGATATTATTAAGATATACCAAATCAAGTTGACGGAGATTTGGTGAAGCGGTTAGCGTGTCTGCTTCAGGATCGAGTGTTGGTTCGAGGCGTGCGAACAATTCCCAGTTCAGTCGACAAAATATCCCCGGCACCCTTGGTCACGGGTGCGTATAGGTGCCTGGAAGATGGAACGTTCATATGTACTTGCGCTTCATTGCGCGCCCGACAGTGTATTGCACTGATCAAAAGGCCTCCGTCGAAAGGACGATTAATCATGGAGTAGAAAATAAATTAACAAACACAAAAACAGTAACTAAGAAAGGAAACCAACATGTGCGTCTGTCGCGTGTAAATATATACAGAAAAAAGTTAATAAGAGACAATTCTGATTTAACAATAATCCGTAAAACAGGAGAGTTATTGAAACACCAGTCTCGTATAGTGTCTTTTTTAAAGTGACATCTCATACTGAAATTCTGTTTCAATTGGAGTGAAATTCTGATATAAATCCATATTGTCGTTTGTTTGTATTATTAGTTTGTCAGAAAGTTAACCAATGACCTGATATTTGCTATAAAAATAATTTCTAATGCGAGCTAGATTCAAAATTTCCTTTGGACGAGAGATTTCCCTATTCGAAGAGCCTATTTCAGAACTCCTATCTATGGTTTGTTGCTAGGATGCATAGAAACAAACCAGAAGAGTTAACTCTTTGATAATGGAGTAGATGGGATTACTTTTCAAACCATTGGTTTGAAAAACCTTACCTGCAGTTCAGAAATTGCCCCTAATTGATAACAAGATTTCTACTGGTGATTAATGATAGACATCAAAAATCTGGTTCGTGGGGCTGTGGGCACCTTAATCTTATGTCGTGATTATCGGATATTAACTTATAGTCCACGAATGTGATTCCCAGTTTTCGAGCGATCTTTTTTCCAAGTGAATTCAGTTTTATAGGCGACTGTGCGAAGCCGGATATTCTCATCTCCAGCAGATTATAGGCGTCGAGCAGCAGACAGTAGTAGTTCGGGCTGTCGTCGTAACCTTCCTCACTGATACGGATATAAAGATTATGAGTGTGACCCTGAAACATAAATATATAAACAAACACAAAGCATGAAAATATTTTCAAGAATATTAAAACATAAGAACATAGTATAACATACAAAAGCATAAAACATAAACATCGTGAATTTTAATTGAAATTTGTCGTGATTATCGGAGATAACCTATAATCCACGAAAGTGATACCCAGTTTTCCATAAAAAGCCTTACATAAAAATAAAAACAATACAATTTTCTGAAGCTGGAATTGTATTTATTAATAATTATTGGAAGTTCATTACTCATATTGACCCGATGCAGCTAGCTAGTATACTCCACGCCAAGCAGGAAGCTGCCATTTTGATGATTCTAGGACTATTCACCCACGGACGATTCATCGACGGACGGTTCATCCACGGACAGTTCATCCACGGACGGTTCATCCACGGACTATTCATCCACAGACAATTCATCCATAGGACGGTTCATCCACGGACGGTTCATCCACGGACCTAACGTTGTCAGATGCTTTAACGGCAATTGGACAAGCTTCCCCCACACTCAGGCAATGGGCTCACCCCCTTCCCCCACTCAGGAAATTAAATCATGCCGACACTTGTTGTGTTTAAGGAGCATCAACAAGTGTCAGCCACTACTGTGTTACTATTGTGAGAACGTTATTGAAATGTGTTATGAAAATGCTACTATTTTGAGAATGTTAATGAAATAAAAATGTTACTATTGTGAGAACGTTAATGAATTGTTTTATGAAAATGCTACTATTTTGCGAACGTTAATGAAATAAAAATGTTACTATTGTGAATGTTACATTTCAATAACGTTCTCACAATAGTAACATTTCTATTTCATTAACGTTCTCAAAATAGTAGCTTTTTCACAAAACATTTCATTACCATTCTCACAATAGTAACACAGTAGTAGCTGACACTTGTTGATGCTCCTTAAACGCAACAAGTGTCGGCATGATTTAATTGCCTGGGTGGGGGAAGGGGGTGAGCCCATTGCCTGAGTAGTGGGGGAGGGGGAAGCGTGCCCAATTACCGTTAAAGCATCTGACAACGTTAGGCCCGTGGATGAACCGTCTGTGGATGAACCATCCTATGGATGAACAGTCCGTGGATGAACCGTCCGTCGTGGATGAACTTTCGAAAAATATTGGGTCATATTCAAACCACAATATTTTTCTAACCCTGGAACCGAATGCTTAGATTTTTGAAAGGAACATTTTCGTGTTCATTGTTAACATATTGTGCAATTTCTATGTAAATTGATTAAATATTGGCGAAGTTATAAGCATTCAAAACAGTGTCATTACTTTTGGCCCACGGTGTATATTAATTTTATTTTAAAGTGTATGGGATGCCATTGAATGTGAATTGTCCTCTATTCTGATTTATGGACATTAAATTTCTTATTGTATGTCCTAGTGTCCTGGTATCATTCTTTCATGTACCGGTAGCCTATTCTGAACGATCTTAAATGTAAATTTTATAATTAAGAAAGAAATTGTGTCTGCCTTTGATTGCACTAAGGACTGCAATCTATCCATTGCTCTACCATTTGGTAGGTCCAAATAAAAAATTTCTATAAAAATCTACCCGCTCTCTCATTAATGAACACACCATCGATCAACTCTGGCAGCAGTTGCGGCGCCAAGCCAGGTCTCATTAGGTCAAATTACTTTCTATAAAACGTCCGACCTGATGACCTGACCTGCCTGATTAATGTTGTATAAATACCATATTTCCATTTTCCGAGCTGCCTTTAATCTTTAATGACCTGTCAATGACCTGGTTCCTCAGACGGTCGTGCGCCGCCATTATCTGACAGTATATAGGCAGTAAGGTGATCCGATCACAACAGGATTTGCCGTCACAACGTATAAAGTGGTGCCTTTGTTCAAGGAAATTTATACCCCTGATGTGGTTTTCTATTGCCTTCCCCAGTTACTGCATTAGTCAGCTTTTACAAAATATGCGCAGTATTTGCTTGGTCTATTCTCGGGTGTCCCTGATCCAACACTGGACACTACCACAATGAGCTGTGATATTTGATGTCAGAGAACTTAATATAATAATATTCACGGGTTTACATTCCGTTTCCTCATCCAAGGATCATGTCAGGGACGTCTCAACAGCACGTATCTTAGCAAGCCGGTCCACCAAAACTGTTGGCAGAAACATGAGCTGAACTGAAAATGATGAAAATGAGCTCTTAAGCGGTGCCAGTCTGGTGTTCAGAAGACAGTCAGGCAACATATTTTACATATATGGAGGAAAAAGATGTGCTTTTAGCCTACTGCAGAAAGTGAAGATAGATAAGAGCCTACTGCTTTTACTAACTTCTTATTTACTATGTTCCTGATGTAGTCGTCAGATGATGGAACGTACGTTAAATGCGCATTGATTAATGTGTTTTTGTGTGTCACAGCCGTCCTCTATATCGCCAGTGTTATTACCTCCAGTGACATCAGCTGATCACAGCCAGCAGCAGCTGCTGCAACAGCAGCACCAGCTAGAACAGCTGCACAGCCTACAGCAGCAGCAGCTGATAGCAGCTGCTGCTCAACAGCAGATGGGACAGATGGCAGCTCTGCAGCAGCAGGAACTACTCAGGTTCGTCTGCAGCTTATTTATTTTTACAAATGTGTCAGACAAGCCTGTCCACAGGGAATTATGCTGTCAAATTTTATAATAATTAATTCTTGCATTTTGCTAGAGTTTATCTAACAGTTAATTACAGCTGCTTTGAATTCTCAAACGATTATGTTCTCTACAATCAATTACAATCTCATAACCATCTTTTATGCATTTATACGCTAATTTTAGGAGGTTGCCAATGTGTGTTTTTGCTGTTTTTATTATATTATGTTATATATTATATATATATATATATGTATAATATTTATTATATATAATATATATATTATATATTATTGTATGTGTAGGAGGCTACAGATGCAGCAGTACATGCAGCAGCAACAGTTGCTGCAGCAACAACAGCTTGAACAACAACAGCAGCATTTGCTGCTACAAGAGCCACTCCATAATCCTCATCAGTTAGTAGCACGTTCTCTATGAGTGTATATATTACTATATAACTAAATAGATAAATATCAATTAATCTAGCTTAATGGACTATTTGAGGCCCAAGTTTGAGTCACATGGCCTGAGTCACATGGCTATTGAAACTGAAACTTGCAAAATTAATCACGGTTTTGTTGTGTTAGATTGGATATCAAATAGTCAATAACAGGTCTATCTTCGCTTTGATCTAGTTAATATAGCTTCCTGTATCTTATGAGCTAAAAGAATCTGTTGACCCCCCAGTACGAAGATGGGGGGGGGGGGTTGAGCAGCACAGCTAACACCCTGTGCGAGTAACAATAATATTTAACAAAATTATAATAATAATATATTAACGTCTTATAGTAGCTTTTAAACTTGTTGATGTGCAATTGTTTACAATAGAATGTCAGTAGGCCTGGGTAGCGCTAGTGATCTCTCTGCTTCTCTAAGAGCTGCGTCTATATCTCAACAACAACAACAACCTCCCGACTTGTTCTCTCATCTCCTCGGTAACCCAGCGCTGCCATCTGGTGGCTCGTTGACGTCAACTACGTCGGTGGGAGGTAATAGCGTATCAGGTGCAGTACTGCCGGTGCATGGAGTGTCGAGTGTGTGGGACATTGAGCGTCCTAAAAGCTTCACACTAGAGGAGGTTGAGAGAATGCAGTATGAGCAGGCTGCAGCTATGAAGGTTTTACAATCTATCAATCAGCGTTGTTAATTCACAGTTGTATGTGAGATGTTTTGTGCTATTTTGTACAACTATAGATAATATACAAATAGATCACCATATTTTATAATGTTGGTGGTAATTTAATGTAAATATAAAAAATATATATATAACATATCAATAAATCATGAAATTAGGAACTCTTAACTTTTTAGTCCTTTTAGATACCATTAATTTTCTATTTAATTTTCTATTAATTTTCTATTTAGTCCCAGCATTTGATTTTACTGTAAATTTATCTGTCTGTGAACTCGGCTAAACCCAATCAGTGGTTGTGTGCTCTAGTTGTACTGCATACTGTCCTTTTTTTATAAATCTTATTTTATTCCACATATGTCAACCGCACATGTTTTCTGAGTTTCCTTGCTTAGTTTCTGTTTTGGCTTAGTTTCTGTTTTTGGTATTTTTTTGTAGTCTTCCTTCCCGCTGGTTAATCGTACCATTGCCATAAAGAGCGCACCATGCAGCAAGCGCCGATACACGATTAGCCAGTACCGGTGGCGTTATTATTTTTCTGAAGTCTGAGCTGGGTTTGAACCCACGACTCTTCAATCATCTTACGCCAGAGCGCACCACACTAACCACTAGACTACCGCCATCCTAATACCTAATCAGTGGTAGTGTGCTCTAGTTGTACTGTTCTTATACCACATTGTATTATATAATGCATACATGTTGTGTGTATGTCAACAGAGTTCAGTGCTGGGTGGACACGGTGGTGTGCTGACAGCCAGTGAGGCTGACGCGCTGCAACGCAAGCAGCGTGAGGAGATTCAACGCATGCAGCACTGCACGGAGATAGAACGTCTAGAGCTCGAGCGATTGAGGCTTGAATCTGAGAGCCGTGATGCTGAACGCAAAGAGGCCGAACGAAAAGATGCTGAAAGACGCGAGATTGAGAGAAAGGAATTAGAAAGGAGAGAGGCCGAGAGACGAGAGAGAGAAGCGAGAGAGCGTGAAGAATTAGAACGCAGGAGGCGTGAGGAGCAGGAGAACGAGAGAAAGAGAAAGGAGAGAGAAGAGAAAGAGAGGAAGAAAGCGGAGGCAGAGAGATTAGCGCAGGAGAAGAAAGAGGAGGAGATTAGGAGAGAGAAGCAGAGAATGCTGGAGGAGGCTCTGAGACAGAATGAAGAGGCTGCTCGTAGGGAGGCGGAGGCTCAGGCCAAGAGATTAGCGGAGGAAGAAAAACAGCGTCAGGTACTGTTGCATGTAAATATGTTTCTTGTGTCTATTTCATTGTATATAATTTTTGATATAATATGGATGCTACCAAACGTCTTCACGATATTGTATACATTAATAGATATTAAAATAATAATGATGGTTTAATGTCCGTTTCCTCAGCCGGCGGTGATGTCAGGGATGTCGGATATACAGACGGATATAGTTTTAGAGGAGTGCATGACAGTCAGCATTGTTAAATGGTACCCATGGTCTCTGAAACAGGTTATTAATTTACTAATTAATTATTTCATTGATTGAACGATTGACCTGTATCATGTTTCACAGGCGCGTCAGCAGTCAGCGTGGACTAATGGGGCGCCTATTGGCTCCGCGCGATTCTCTCAGATTCAAGCGGAAGCCGAGCGAGATCTTGAGAAGCAACGAATGCGTGATGAGAGCTTGAAGCAGATGGAGCAGCAGCGACAGCAGCTAGCAGCTATACAGCAGCAGAAGCAGCATCATTGGTCAGCTGCTAAAGTGCCTGTAGCTGTGGAGAGTGTCAAGCCTGTGCTGTCACTGCTGGATATACAGCTGGAGGAAGCAAGGAGCCTTGGGGATAAACCGGCGCTCCAGCAATCACACCAAACTACTTATGCATCTAAGGTATGCTGTCTTTACATTGATGAATGCTTCTTAGTTACTTTGTCTTTTATATGAAATTCTACTAACAGTTTTCTGATACTGTGTGCATCAAATGAACTGTCTTGTAATACTCTAGTGCTTTTGGTGTCTTCATTTAGTAAAAAAAGCTTAATTGTTAGGGCATTTGACTTACGAATGGTGGTCATAATCAACAGTCTTTTTTCCCCTTTATTTTCACACATGTGACAGCTGCAGATGCTTACAGGGTTCCTTTCCTTTGTTTCTATTTTTGATATTTTGTATTTTGTAGCCTGCTGTTCAACTTGTTAATTCATACCTTTGCGGAGTGAGCGCATTCGTAAAAGTCTCTGACATCATCATTGGATGAGGACCGACTCTAAACCCTTCATTGTTTTGTGTAGATGAACGATGGCACTCAGCAGCCGGCACCGTGGACAGGTCAGGTGGGTGCCTCAGCGTCGTGGACCGCTAGTCGTCCCATAGCGCCCGGTATATGGGACGTCCCTGACCCCATGCCTAAGAATAGTAAAAGTGCCATTAACAAGTTAGTGCTTTACTCACATTTGACTCTTGGTAATTGTGGCTATATAATAGTTAACTCCTAAGCCAGACTATTAAGCACCAATTTCTCACCTGTATAAATCGTATATTCATAATGCTGATACTATATGGGATCTAGAAGAGGATAGTTATTTAAACATCGTCAATGTTTTCATACCACATTAAATTTAAACAATTCTGCTGCACGTATGATACTGGATGGTTTACATTGATAAATTAATTTATTTCGTTTGATTGGAATGGGTAATAGAGTCTTATCGTTCATTTATTATTTATTGGTTCATTTATTGTGTATTTTAGTAATTCTCAGTTTCCGTCTCTTGATTCGACGGTGGCAGGAGAGAAGAAGAAATCGATGACGACGCTCAAGTCCAAGAAAAACCCCGTTACATCAAAGAGCAAGAAAGAAGAGGTACGTACATGAGAATTTAGACTTTAGAACCTATCGTTAAATACTAAATTTTAACCATAAATTTCTAGATTTCTTATAACGTTTGACTAATATAGCGTGTCTGAGATATGTATTATGTAGTATGTCTCTGTGTGTGAAGGCTTCTATTAATTATTCATTTGTATTATATTTTAATCAGAAACAGACATACAGTCGCTATCTCCCTTCTTCTGGTTTTTGAATTTTAGGAATCTTCTGATTCTGAAGCTCTTACTTCTTGAGTGTTCATTTTAATTAGGATCTATCTGTGCTATTCAGAAAGCAAATCCAAGACAGTTTTCTGCATGCTGTCTCTGATGTCGTTCATTAATGAACACACAATCAAGCAATGAAATAAGGTTGTTGTTGTTGCTCACCCAGGCCGTTAACTGTGCTGCCAACAACCTCCATCAACGTTATTCTTGAGAGGGGTCATCCAGGCCTGCCGCCAGGTTTCTAGCAGCTCCGTCGCCTCGCAGGGATTTGTCCATAAATCAAGTGGTGTGAGTGTTGTTGGAATTTGTTTGCACTGAAATAAGTGTATTGTGTTGTGTGGTAGATCTGAACAGAGAGGGCATAAAGGTGAAGGGTTAGCGATTGGGTTGATTTTGTGTTTGTAGGCAAATAGGAAGGGGACTTGTCTGTTCTGATTTGAGCTAGAAGCCGTCTTTGGTATCTAGTTAGGATTTCTTCGATGGGGTTGATGTCGGGGGTTGGAAGTTTTAGTATTTTATCTTCTTTTGGTAGATTATTTTTATGTACGTCTACTGCCATTGTGTGGTTGGTTGATATGCTTTGTTCGATTTCATCGTCTGTGAGTGAGTTTGATGTGGGAGGATTAAAAGTTTGTTCCTTTGCTAGGGATAGAGACATTTTCTTTTTGTTCGATCTGTTCAATTGGAGGGACAACTATCTTAATGTTGTTATTGCCCACCTGAGGATCAGCCGTGGTGCTGACTCCCTCTATCTTCGTCCTTGGGAGCGCTCCTCCAGGGCTCGCTGCCAGGTATCCAGCAGGTCTGCCGCCTCAACTATCATTATCATCAGAGCACTATTCCCCCTGGAGTAGTTCCGAGTCAGTGTTTGATTATATATTCACATATTTTGATCCATGACACACCTAGGTTGACTTTTTGTACAAAGTTTAGCCATGGATCTGCCATGTGGCAGAGCATTTCATAGATAGATACTTACACGTTACTAAAGTAGTGTAAAGTTGAATACGCTCGAATACATGTATGGACTGAATAATTTTGACTAATTTAGTTAATGATTTTGTAAGTCTTAAATGTATTTTTCTGTATTGTGTTAAAAAATGTAGAAATGAGTCTAAACAATCAATACCTTGAGTCCTAAGTGTGTTATTAACCTTCTGGCGAGCAGAGTAGAAGATGATTGATTGATTAATTGATTGATTGCTTGATTGATTGTACAGAGGACGAGATAGCTGCAGAGTTGAAGACATCTGGTGAGGGAAAGGTAGATGATCCGGTAACAAGGACTCGTTCCACCGGGCCGTGCTCTGATCACACTCATATGAAGAAGATTGGTATATCTGACTTCAACTTCATCAAGGTCCTTGGCAAGGGCAGCTTTGGCAAGGTCTGTATTCTTGTTTTAGAATAATTTACGTTCACTGCCATCCTATCCAGAAATCAAATTAGATACCGGTTTAGCATACGGCTCGTCGTCTGATGACGATATCAGGAACGTCACAGTCAGCATGTGCCACACCAGCTGGTCCCCCAAACGCAGCCGGATAGCAAATTTGCTGAAAGATAAAAGGGTCAGGCTTGGCAATTTATCTACAAAATCAAAGATTATTACATAAAGTTTTTTGTCGTCAACACTTAGTATATGTGGGTTTGGGGTTATAGGCAGTAGACTATGTCATAACGAGATGTACCGTCTATTTATCTCCGAGACCTCCGTTTCTCGGTACATACAGGGCAGAGCGCACGTTTTAAGCTGACACGATCAGTTGCGTCTAACCCCCCCAGTTGGAGTGGGAGATTCTGGGGGTGTTTAAACTCAAACCCCCCCCAGTTTCACCCAAAAACCCCATGATTCTCAACCCCACCAGTTTTTCCTAGGGAGATAGGTCTCCCAACCCCCCCCATTGGTAGATGCCACTGGACACGATAGCGCAGTCCAATGTAATTCAGGCTCATTTGGGTTCAATTAATGGCTCTAGGATTCTTGACAGTTAGGACTTGGTGAGCGCACATAATATAATAAACAAAGATAAGAAAATAAAGGGGTTAATGATTCAGTGTTTGTAAGACGCTCTATGTATTTTCGTCTCACCTGAAATACGATTGACTGTCATAAAGCTCCATGTGTCTTTGTTCTCTGCCCTCCTTCAGCATTACCCAACTAATTGATGATTTTTTGAATGTCTCTGACAGCACCTTCGGGCAAGGAACCGGACATTAAATCCTCATAAATTGATTGATTGATGATATATTTAATTATTGTAG
>JAQFZF010003266.1:0-11531 GCA_034695365.1 Enchytraeus norvegicus
AAGGTTCGGGACAGGTGATGACGGATGATGACGGGGGGGGGGGGGAGGGGGTCAAAATTCCTGAAAAAGTGATGACGTAATAATTGAATGAACCCTTAGGACTACCATGTTTTCAAGAAATGAATATATTATTCGATCGAGCTTATAATTAATTTCACTAGCGCAACTGTGGCATATTATTGTATACAGCGGCGCTTAATAAAATCTCCTTCTTAATATTTACTATTTCTTTATTATTAATATTTTATTGTTATCTTTGGTAACACTGTATTGTAGTTGTTATCTCTGTTGAGCGAAATAACATGTTGTTTACATTTGGTGATTTAATTTATTATTAAAATTTGTTATAACTTTTCTTTAGTTATAACAAAATGCCAAAGCCGATATGGTTCTGCCACATCGGTTGTGGCATATGGTAGGCTGGGCAAGCCTACCCTTCACTGTACAAAAGCGCTTCTGAGGCGTAAGTTAAGACGCTATATATAAAGCTTCGGATTGATTGATTAGGTTATTCATGTTCAAAAGAATCATTTTATTCCTTTCTGTAATGATTTCTCACAAACTTTACATCCAGTTTAATAATTTAGACTTTCTGTCCATGAGAACGCTCGAAGTCACAAATGTCCAACAATTTAACACATAGGATTTCCTTAGCTAACACAGCTGCACTGATTTTTCGTCATTCCCAATTTCCCATAGCATTGATTTATTAAATGAAAAAAAAAATAAAGTTACAAGAGACGAAAGAGACGCGCCTGTGCCATATTTTATTAATTGTTGTTTTAGGGTCATGGTAGGGTTTGGAGTTATGGTTAACCTAACCTTCACCCCAACCCTAAACCCAATTTAACCGATATTATCTGTAAATATTTGGAGAAAATCGATCAAATTGTATTGACACAGGCACGCCTCTTTGCCAGAGCCGAAAGCGGTGCTCGAAGAAGCTGTCTTCCCAATTAGACGCGCAACCGCCCTCCCCCTATAGTTGTTGAGTTCTGGGGTCCTTTCGTACTGGATAATGTCAAAAATCAGGGCTAAATCCGATGTTTTTTGCTCTGCCCCCGACCCAATGGCATTTTGGTAACCCTCATTAGCTTCGCCATAAATCTGGCACTGTTTATTGACCTAAAAAATTACAAATTGGATACTAGTAAATATGAACTTAATTTTCATATCTATAGGGCCTAAACTTTCTATGTAAATAATAATAAATATTAATATATATCACAAATAAGAAATCATCATGAGTGATCTCACCAGGAATTCCCAGAATTCAGAAGGGGATTTACCGGTGACAGGATTACCATCTCAGGTATTTCCTGGTCAGATTTTTCCAGAACAGGGTTTTCCGGCACAGGATTTACCGCAGCAAGGACAATTTGTACAGGATTTACCGATGCAGGGATTTCCAGCTCAGAGTATCTCAACTCGAGGTACGAATCGTTATTTTCATCTGCTAATTCTAGTATATAATTATTTCTGGTAATCCTGGTAACGGCGGTTGGAAATTATCATTATGATTTTAGGCTTAGTGTTAGGGTATGGCTTTTGGTGAACAATATTATTTTATGATTAGGGTAGGGGTTGGGGTTAGGCTTGACTAGGCCAAGCACCACCCCAAACCCTATACTAACCCTAAATTAGCCTAGAAACGAACCCTAATCCTAGCAAAACGCCAATTATTTAACATCAGTTTTCTATAAATATACCAAAAGTATAAGTGATAGAATTCTGAAAATTGCTGAACTTAATTGTATGGTCATTCTACACTTTTGGTGTAAATTTCAAGAAAATCAGACATGAGTTGGAATTTGGGACTGCCGTTACCAGGATTACGTAATCTTTTCAGTAAAAGGTAAAGGTTGTGTGCCATATTCGTTACCGAACGTAGACGCGGAGCTGATCCCGGTCCTGAGCGATTTCAGCACACAGGTGATATAGTCATTAAACCGACGGTGAGGTCGCCAGCTTCACTCTATAACAATCCAATTCGGTAATTGGATCATACACCAGACCTGTGGTAACCTTTGCAATCTTCCGAAGCAGTTCAGTAACTAAAGTACTATAGATGTACTAATTGACCGATCCCCGAGAGGGATGGAGGGCTTGGCTGGCCCGTCAGTAAAGCTGTAATAAACGAATATAGTATAAGTCGCCAAATGCGGTGACATTGGTTGAGTGTCCGCCTCCAAGCCAGTGACCAAGGATAAAGTCCCAGGTCAGTCGACAAGAAGCATTATGAATCCCAGGTTGTAAGGAAGGAACTGTTCCTGAAATTATCTGTTATTGTGCGCTATATAAAAGGCAAAGATAGATAATTAGGAGCCGAAAAATATAAAATAGGCGCCACCCGGTGAATATGTCAAACACGTGCGATTGTCATGTGTAAGAAAATATAGGCTACGAAGAGGAAAAATTGTAGTGCCCAGTATTAAGCGAATGAGTACAATAGTCTATAGATGTAGAATATTGATAGCATTTTGACTATAGTGTGTCTTAATAACTCGTGTCAGGTCTACATACTCTTATTATGTTGTATTGTTTGCTTGAGACGTCCCTGACATGAACCGTCAGGTGAATGCCTCAATGTTAAAATCATATTGTATTCTAACAGCGAACCGATCTGAATCCATCAATTACATTCAATCCTTTATTCATGTTAATTTTAGTTTATTGTGGTGTGTAATTTGAATTATTGAAGACTAGGCAGAGTTGCCTTCTTATAGTGTATATATTATGCAGTGATGACGTCCCTGAACTCATCGTCAGATTATGAAACGGACGTTATTTAAACTGATATTGATTGATATTTAATTAATTAATTATTTAAATAATTAATCAATGATTGAATCGGATAGATTAATTAGTGATTGATTATTTCAGGTGGTGCTGAACAGCATACCATGCCAGATTTCACTGAGGATTTTCTTTCTCCAGAGTTTGAAGTCCCTCCACATCCCTTTCCAACAGTTTCCTTTCCAAGTCAGACCATGAGCCTTGGTGATCCCGACCATCTTACAGCGTTCCCTTCTTCCATCACAAATCGTTCCCTGGAGAACATCCTACTGGAAGGAGCTGGAATGGATGAGAGCATAGATCTCGGTGTTTCCAGTTATCTGGATGCGACAGATGAAATCGCCTCAGACGTTGAGATCAAAGATGACCAAGGATTGGACAGTACCTTAGTGGAAGATTTCAGCGAAAGAACGAATATCGAAGACACTTACAGTAATCCAACGGGTTTAGTTAGTGGTACTGGGATTTTGGAGGAAAATGTTATAACGTTGGAGGATCATATAGAACCAATTGGTAGATCAACCATTGAAATACACGGCAGTGCTGCTAGTTTTCTGGGAGTTTCTGGGAATTCCAGCCAATTATTCGACAACCCAAGCAGTAATGTTGCTATTGATTCTGGAACGTCACATTTATTTGGCAGCGACACAGCATCAGATGATCTATCCCTTGATATTCCGCTAAATGACCCCACTGTGAGGTTTGAAATCGCAGATATATCAGAAGAGACAAACAAAGTTTCCGAGAGCGTTCATTCCATGAAGATAGTAACTGAAGAGGCGGTGGATGTAGGATTTGTTGTGGAGGAAGAAAAGAAGGATACGTCGATTAATGAATCTGTTTCTTCGACCCTTCCTAACTCCAGAAGCCTGATGACTTTATTTGCAGCGGCAGATAGCGCTGGTGGGACAGATATAGAAGGGAAGAACTTTTTCGATTCTTTCTCAACTGGTATGGAGGAATCAGTGGAAGTACCGCCCATGTCCCCCCGTGGTTCTGGTCCACCATTTGGTGGTCCTTTTCCTGCAGGAGCACAATCTATTGGAGCACCTGAAGCTGGTGCCTTTCATTTGGCAGAAAATTCTGGAAATTTTGGTCAGATGGACAGTTTTGGCGGTGGAAATCATATTGATGCATTCGGAAATAGTCGCATTGTACCATCTCAAGCTGTGGATGCTTTTGGAAATGTCGGTCAGGTGGCTATTGATGGTTTTTCTGATGATTTTGAAGCAGCTCCTCAACAGTTTGGTAAGCAATCTATTACTACATTTGATGGCCCTCAATCGCTTAGTACCAATACAATTGCTACCTTTGAACATCTTGCTCAAGCGCCCCATCCAGCAGATACTGTCGATGGATTTCGCCCAGCATTTGGAACTCCAATCACCAATACCACAGGCTTCCAAGGCACCATGCCACACCAAGGCACCATTCCACACCAAGGCACCATGCTACAGCAAGGCACCATGCCGCAGCAAGGAAGCATGTCACACCAAACCACCACACCCTACCAAGGCACCATACCTCAGAGCACCATTTCTAGCACTCCAGCACCTCTTACTTCCCCATCATTGCTCTACCACGAACCTAAGCTAGACTTTGGCTGGCAGACACCCAGCCCTGCTGTAACTGGTTCCTCCATGGAGGGGATTGGTAAGGTGGAGGCCTCGAGGGAAGATGAGAACAGGAGGTATGACGCCTGGGTGCCCTCGGAGGGGACGGCCAGGGTGATAGCCCAGGCCCTGGGTCAGGAGGCAGGGGGGAGAGGTCCCCCTGTCACCCCCTCCCCAGCCCAATTGTGCAGACCTGGTGTGGTGTCAGCTGATCTACTGGTTGGTAATTTGATCTATTTTATAATTAATCTACTAGTTTAGTAAGAAAACCCTTTATAAAAGCTGTCAACAGAACATTTTTATTTTGGAGGATCCTCCCCCTGATACAACCTTCATTGGGGGTGACTGAAGATGGTGCCTCCGGCCACCCTCTTAATGAAGGATGGCCTTTGGTCACCCTCCAAGTTTATGTTGACAGTTACATTTCTATTTTAACAGTACTTACTACTAAGCATTTGAAGTAACCTCAATGTAAATATCGTACAATTTAAGAACATTTTATAGCGCCTCTCTATATCAATTGGTTAATGGGTATAACATCCGTTCATCATCTGAGAACGATAGGAAGGAGGTCAAAAATATAATTTTAATCGAAATATAAAAGCAAAAATAAATTAAATAGATCTGTATCCCATTGTTCTCTAAAGTTTTCTAGCAGTTCTGATCATTTGTAATTCTTCGACGTACATCCAATCACTGGAATTCTCTGTAAATGGTAGAAATTTCTGCATCTTCCTCCCCCAGTGAAGGACAATAGTTAACTAAAAGTAGTTAACTATTTAGTTAAGCTACTATTTTTTAGTTAGGTGCCCGTCCTCTGCAATGCTTTCCTTCAATTTTTCCGATTTGCTAAAGCACTCTGTTTCTTCATAAATTTCTCATTATGGCCAAAAAAAACTCCTTTAATTTGTTTGTTTCAGACATAAATTTTAGATCTATTGTTGTAGCCATAGAATAATACTAATATATATACTAGAACAATAAAAGGCTGCGCTCTCATGGCTACAGGGATATCCCCGGATGTTGATGTGTGTAACTCACAATGTGTTTAAAATGAATTTAAAATCTGACGTCATTTGTTTATTTAGACAGTTTATTACATTATTCTGTATGGTGAGGGATTTTAATTGAACACTAGTTACCCATCATGTTAATAACAAGTTTAACATATCAAATTAAAGGTCTTGATTAGTACTTTAATTCTAGCTTAGGACCCAAAAGATCGGTTAGTGTTCTGGTACCCGGCCGTCATTTTTAAAGATGGCCCCCTTGGAACCTAAAAAATCGCTCTGCAGTCAATATCTCATCATGTTAACAGGAAGTTCAATATATCAAATTAAAGATCTTGATTTGTACTTCAAATCTAGCCTAGGATCCAAGAAATCAGATGATGTTTTGGTACCTGGGCGCCATTTTTAGAGATGGCTGCCATTGAACCAAATAAACCGCAATGCAATCCATAGCTCATCTTGTTAATAGCAAGTGTAATCTATCAATTAAAGGTCTTGATTTGTATTTTAATTTTAGCATAGGATCCAAGAAATCAGATAAAGTTTGGTGGTCTGCCGCCATTTTTAAAAATGGCCGCCTTTGAACTAAACAAACTGCTATACAGTCATTTGCCCATTATGTTAATTTAATAGCAAGTGTAATACATCAAATTACAGGTCTAGACTAATACTTTAATTCTGGCCTATGACCCAAGAAAAATCTGATATCTTTTTCGTACCGGGTCGCCTTTTCTTAAACGCGTGAAACAGTGGCATGGATACACATTGCTTTGCTCCTACAACATCATGGACGACTCTCCTAGGTTGATATTTCGTTGATACTTTCCTTAACCGAACGCAATCCAAATCTGTGCTGACCACAAAATCCTGTCGTACTTCCGCAGAGCTAGGATTGTAATAACGTCAGTTTCCCCTGTGTTACTACGAATATTGACCATTCCGCAATTAGCAGCATGATGATGAATAATGGTCGGGTATCTGCTTCTTGGTGAATGTGATCTGTCATAGGTGGAGTCTCCAAAACGTTGATGACCTCTATTCCGTAAGTTGCAAGTATGTACAGCCTTCGAAACCTGATAGCCGTTTCACAAACCAGTTCTGAAAGAGTAATTAAAATCTGATATCTGAGTAATTCGGTTTTATTTTGACTCTTGCGGAGTTGTACATTCCAATCCTTCAGCATCTTTGCAAACGAATCGGAGAAGATGTCCAACACCACTCAACTCTCGTTGTCGCTTTCAGACTATCACCTCAGTACTCGTCGCAAACTTTATTAACTGGTTTGATATCTAGTAAAGCTGGTCTGATAACAGGCATGAATATCTCATTAGCATATTCTTGGAATTTACATTCCAGGAATATGCTCCCTTTCATGTTCCCTTTCGGATAGATTGCATGGATCATATGATAGCCATCCCATATCACTGTATCGAATGAACCTGGAATGTCATTTGTGACTTGCCAGAACTTTGCATGTAGCCTACTTTGACATTGCCATCATATGAGGTGGAGTCCTGCAAACCTTGTTTGATATCACATTTGTTTAAGATTTCATGCGATTTCATTCATGGTCTGACTTCTGTCCCATAAGAGAGCTTCCATCGGCAGACAGGGAAGGTGAGCTGCGATTCATGTGTTAATATTTTATCTAGGCCTAAGTCACCCTTTAGAGTCTGTCCAGCAATGAAGAATTGGCCCAAACGAGAAGAATCACTTTATAATTGTTTACCATTTACACTGCTGACATTGTATGCTAGCTTTGTTTGTTTGGATCAGAAGTATTTTATTTTTCTTTATTGTGCCTAATATTGTTCCTACATCTTTAAATGACCATTTGCTTGGTGCAAAGGCGGCCACTTATAAAAATGGCTACGGGGTACCCAAACGTTATCCGATTTCTTGGGTCATAGGCTAGAAGCGGTCAGTTTGATTAAAAGGTGGCCATCTTAAATAATGGTGGCCGAGCACCAAAACGTTATCTGATGTCAAGGTTCCGAGGCTACAAAATTGAAGTACATATCAAGACATTTAATTTGATATACTACATTTGCTATTAAGTTAGCAAAGTGGGGAAATGACTGTATAGCGGTTTGGAAAAGTTCAAAGGCGGCCATCTTTAAAAATGGCGGCAGAGCACCAAACGTTATCTGATTTCTTGGATCCTATGCTAAAATTAAGGTACAAATCAAGACCTTTAATTTGATAGATTACACTTGCTATTAACACGATGAGCTATGGACTGCATTGAGGTTTATTTGGTTCAAAGACAGCCATCTTTAAAAATGGCGGCCAGGTACCAAAACGGCATCTGATTTATTTGATCCTAGGCTAGATTTGAAGTACAAATCAAGACCTTTAATTTGATATATTGAACTTCCTATTAACGTGATGGGATATTGACTGCAGAGCGATTTGTTTGGTTCAAAGGCGGCCATATTTAAAAATGGAGGCCGGGTACCAAAACGTTAATCGATTTCTTGGGTCCTAGGCTAGAATTAAAGTACTAATCAAAACCTTTATTTGATATATTACACTTGTTATTAACTTGATGGGTAACTGTTGTCCTATTTTAACATTGTGATAGTCCCTCACTTCTATGAATGTTATAATGTTTCTAGAAACCATGACGTCATTTTATTCATACTTTTAAGCTTCACATTTTAACATTCGGAGTGCAGTCATGTAGTCATAGGAGCACGGATTATTACTATTGCTTGAGCCTTCTAGTGTATATATATTAGTATTTCTATGGTTGTAGCTATCTCGTTTAAAACTAATTTGTTTGTTATTTGTGATTATACTTTCCGTTAATTTTATTGTTTCATATTATACACATTGCACAGCAATCAGAAAATGAATTACCTAAGATTAATTAATTATTAAACGACGTGGTAAGCATAAAAATATCGAAACAGCAGATTTAGATTAATTATAATCGCAATCAATAATATTATGTGTAGGTTCAGGAAACACCAAACTTTTAGAGCTACAATATTAATAAAAGATTTTCTGTTTCAAATAGTATTGTCCGACATTACTTCGACAATTAGTTCGACAATACACTAATCTCCGACTCGGCGGTCTGTAATGGACTGCAGGGCAATTTGTGTGGAGTAAAGCTGTAATAAGCTTAACCCCATTCTTTGTGACGGTAGTGCTCGATTGAGTTGAGCCGTCTTGAAGGGAAACCATTCGGGCTTCTGAACCTTGACGTTAAACACAGTCATACCTACCTACCTACTATTGTCAAGCTAATAAAATTGTAGAATTCGGCAATTTTTTGAAGCACTGTTATAATAGTGCTAAGTATAGATTTAAAGTTGTAAAAATTTAAATTGTAAAGATTTAAAGTTGTTGAAATAAAGTACCTACCTAAAGTTACGGTTACTGTACAAACGTACATAGTTTACATACCGGTAATACGGGCCGTTATGTCATGTAATAATAATTATTATGTTTAATTATTGAAATCTTACATAATGCAGAAAGTTACATCCATGGACGTTATAAGACCTATGTTAAAATAAAAACGCCGATACAATTTACTCAAAGATCTAGGCTGCCACATCAGTTGCGGCACTTTGCTTCATGGCTACATGTACTGGCTCTCCATTCCTTTTTTTCTTGTACTTTTTTATTATTATAAATTTTTTCTGGTTTTTGGCTTGGCACTGTTGGACATTTCTTTTACTGCTCATCGATTTGGCTTTGGTTGTCATAGTGCTCGATGTTTTCATGTATGACGGTAGCACTCTAATTTCGTTGTTGTTGTTGTTGTTTTCAAGATAATATAGTGCTCAAATGTTATTATTATTTCTTGTGTAAGAGATGTAAGGCATTTTTATTAAAGGACTTAATAAAAACTATTTGTTACAATCTTACGTCTTATATTTTCTATTTCATTAACGCCAATTTCTGAATTGCTCAGTGTCGTATACATGTAGGTCTTTAAGACTACAAACAAGTATATACTGTTCCTGGTATTCCATATTTAATCGTACCTTTGTTAGAGTGGAATTAGATAGCCTAGTCGGCGATTCGCTTGCTTGATAAGCAGGACGTCATCAAGTGCGTTCAAGTCCCATCCGGGTCTGTCTTTGGATGACAGACCTTCGATCCGGAAGCAGACGTTTAAACTTAACTTTAAATACAGCTGTTCAGCGCATTATGTTAATTAGATAGCCCGTCTCTAAGTGCCATTAATTCTAATTCTTAGTCAATTAGTCAGTTGAGTTTATGTAGCTGAATTTTAGTAAATAATTTTATCAATCAGTAAAAAAATGAAAAAATGAATTCATAACTAGATATCTCTCTCTCTCTCTCTCTCTGGCTCTCTCTCTCTCTCAGTGCACTGCTTAACGGCCGGTCCTTGACATATAATTGTATAGTTTGTGTGACTGTTTTTCTAGGAGACGATTTTGATTTCTGAAGTGGGCCTCCTTCCTCGGTGACTCGGTGATTCTGCTTAGACTAAGAAACACGTGTAGCTGTCGGTTTGCTAATTCTCAAGTTTTGCTGGAGCCAACAACATTGCTACGAAAAACTTTGATTATAAAATATTTGTTCTTAATTTAAACTTTTAGGGCGACCCTATCACTATGGGATAACAGGAGGCCAATAAGAGATTAGCTCTGAATCAAGCTGCTGTTCAACCATAATCTATCAATCAATCAATAACTGCTAGTGAATGTATTTAGGGTGACCCTATCTATGACCTGGTGGTGCGTACTATGGGAGAGCAGGAGGCTAATAAGAGACTGGTGCTCAATGCTGACAGTGTACCTCAGGATGATGTGGGTCTCAGACAACTCATTGTGAGTAGTCCTGCTGGATTTTAACATTTTGTATACAAAACTACACATGTATAATTTTCAGTCAAATTCTTTGCGGACGTCTTTTGTTCATGACCCCTTACGACTCTTTTATATATATATATATATAGATATTTCATGCTCATTTGTGTTTTTTTTATCTCCTTTTTTTTCACACATGTCAGACGCACGTGCTTACATGGTTTCCTTTCTTAGTTGCTGGTTTTGGTATTTTTTGTAGTCTTCCTTCCCACTGGTTGATCGTATCTTTGCCGTAAAGAGCGCACTAATGCAGCAAGCGCAGAAACACAAATTGATCAGTATCGGTGGCGTTATATTATTCTTGTAGTCTGACCTGGGTTTGAACTCACGACTCTTCAATCACCTGACACTTGGTCGTATCATGCTAACCACTAGACTACCGCCACCGGCTTGTGTATACAGTCTTCAGCAAGCTGTGTTATTTCCTATATCTAAAAGATAAGCTTAGCCAAGTTTAACGTCTGTTTGGTACCGCAAGGATACTGTCAGAGATGGTCTCGCAGCAGTTGGTATCGGCACAGATTACATGGCTCCACCAGCTCGGTCAGTTTTTTACAAATCCTGAATTTTCAGTAAATATTATATAAATTAGTTTAATAATTTATGGTTTAGTAATTTAATGAACGAATGTAACAATTTGTGTATACGAAATCTTGTACATGGCTTTGTATATAATTTGACCAATATTTTGTATAAAAAAATAATGCTCAAAGCGCTTCTGAGAGCTAAGTTAAGAGAGCGCTATATATTAAAGCTTCTGATTGATTGATTGATTGATTGATTGATCGATTGATACAAGGTGCCCCTTGCTGTACAATACATGTACAGTAATTCGTGCAATATTTGTGTAAACAAAAAGCTCCATCCTGTAGGCCAACATGTGCAGTACTTTGTGCTTCAGATAAATGCATCCCTAAAGATGGTTAATTTGCATCAATTGGTTTATGTATTGACAAGGATATAAATAATAAATAAATAAATACCTTTATTATTGGTACTTTTGAAGATATAATACGTAGATAAAATCGAGTAAATATTAACTCACTCCAGTTGACTAAACCCAAATAAACAAATATATTATTATTCAAGAGAGAGAGAGAGAGAGAGAGAGGTCATTTAGTCTTTTTAGTTTTATATTATAGTATAATATTCCTTAATTATAATAAAATACATTGAGAATTGTAAAAAAATAAAATAAACTTTCTTCAAAAGTTAGGAAAAAAACTTTTGAAGAAAGTTTATTTTATTTTTTTACAATT
>JAQFZF010003267.1:0-11529 GCA_034695365.1 Enchytraeus norvegicus
ATAATAATAATAACGGGGATATGGGTCAGGAAGAATCAGATGCTTGTTTAAGACCCATTTCGCTATCAACGATTGCACTTCATTGTGATTGAAAATTGAAGTTCAATGTGAATGTTCACTGCTTTCTAGCCAGCACTGCCGTTAGCAGTTAACGACCTCAGAGATCGTAATTTCCATTGAATAAAGGCATCATTCTGGAGTATAATTATTGGCTCTTAGTTTTGCGTTGTAGAAACACATACTTCTAAATATGACATAGCATAACATAACACTACTGGGCCAGGAAGCGTCAGATGCTTGTTTAAGACCCATCCCACTATTCACTCTAAATCACAAACCTTACTTAATTTTTGCTATAGGCCTACACAACTTAGTGTACACGCTTTTCAGAAGTTATTAAACCACAAATTGTTATCTAGATGTATTCTTGACTATAATCCTTAGTCCGAGATATAGGCCTACTTTAAACTGTCTGTAACAATAAACCTATGAACACAAAACCAGTAGGCCCTACCACATTTCATTAATATTCCTAGACATACACATTGTTTTTTTGTTTAGTTTTCTATTATAAGTCTTCAGCTACTGTAGGGCCTATATAGATTCTTTTTCTATTATACAGTATATAATTTATTTTTTATATTTTTTATTTTTATTAATTATTATTTTTTAATCTGTATACCAAAATTTCAACATAATCATCTACGATAATACATATAATCCTAGAGTTCATGGTTAACTTGACTTAATTAACACAGACAAAATAGTTCTATTTAAACTTTAATAATTATGTGCTATTTATTTTATAATATAACTTCTTCAACGACAACATTGTTGTTCCTCCTATAACACATCTAATTAATCTCTCACTTAGCGAAAGTGTTTTCCCTACTCAATTCAAGCATGCCGTTGTAACTACCCTAATTAAAAAGCATTCTCTACCTAAAAATGAACTCTCTAGTTATCGTTCTATTTCTAATGTCAACTTCATATCTAAAATTCTGGAAAGATTGATGTACTCACGCCTCTGCAAGCACCTTGATTCATTTCCTTCATTATCGCCCTTCCAATCTTCCTACCGACAATTCTATTCCACTGAAACTGCTGATATTCGAATTCAGAATGATCTCTGTCTTGCCATGAACCGTCAGCGCATCTCCGCGCTGGTTCTCCTAGACCTTTCTGCCTTCGATACCATTGACCACAATATTCTTCATAGTAGGCTTAACTCGTGCTTTGATATTTCTGACACTGCACATTCGCTTCTTTCGTCTTACCTATCCCAACGCTCACAGTCTGTTGCCATAGGTCAAACCTTTTCTTCCAGTATTCCACTACTACTAGGCTTTCCGCAAGGATCTGTACTCGGACCACTTATTCTCACATTGTACACCACTCCTCTAAGTCACTTGCTTACCGATTCTTCGTTACAGTTTCACTTCTATGCTAACGATACTCAAATATAATTTTTTCTTCTGGCAGTGACTCTAGCCAAGCACTAGTAAAACTTTCAACTACTCTTGATCATGTTCACTCTTGATTCTGTGCTTACCGTCTTGTGGTTAATCCCTCAAAGATGGAATATCTGCGCATTGGTACCCCACAACAAAGATTGAAAGTTACCAATTCATCCATTTCTTTTAAAGACATTGCATTGAGTCCCACAGACTCAGCGAGTAACCCTGGTGTAATTTTTGATTCTCAACTTGAATTTAAAAGTCACATATCGTCTATCTGCTGCTCTTCCTTCTATCATATTCACCAGCTTCTGCAAATTCGTTCCTCACTCGACAAGAGTACCGCAATTGTATTAGACTACGCTCTAGTCCACTCCAAGATTGATTACTGGAATTCTTTGCTTAATGGTCTGCCTAACACTTCTATCGTCCTCCTTCAACGCGTGCAGAATCCTTAGCAAGTGTTCTTTGCAAAAACCACAAAATTCCACTCTCATTCAGCCGACCTACTAAAAGGTCTGCTTGACTTCCCATCTCAGAACGCATAAAATACAAAATTGCCTTACTAACCTTTACGATTATCCACTCTGGTAAACCTTCATATCTTGCTGAGCTTCTTACGCCCTATCAACTATCCCGCAGTCTTCGCTCTTATATATATTAAAATATATTAAAATCGCAACACACAATTTACATGGAGTAGTGGAACATCTGAATAAAGTACAGCAGCATCTTGTTTGTAGTACAGACCTTGACCCTGTCCACTTCCTTCAGGTACTTCCTACGTATGGACTCCTCGTTGATAGGGATGCTATTAGCCTCTGCTGTAGCGAGCTGATGCAGCACGTCCTCCTTACTCTGCACTAATTCTCTTCTGTGGGCAGACTTCTGCATGGCCAACTCTTGCTCGTAATCAGCCTGTAACAATCAATCAATCAAATAATAACAATCAATCGATCATATAATTATAAACAATCAATCAATCAACATGGGTTTAACATCCATTTCATCCTCTGACGACGATAACAGGAAGTATTTATGTTAACTTCAACAAATTTAAATCAATCAATTAATCTACGCACAGTTAAAATAAATATTGGCGAGCAATACTTTGAAGCAATGAAACAATCAAACGATACTCGTAATCAACAAACATCAATCTGAATTAATCAATCAAAAGTTAAACGTTTATCTCCGCACCATAAATACGTTAATTAGTTAGAATAACCATTACAATATAGTTAGAAATCAAACGACTGCTACAATTAAATTGCACTGTCTCTAATACGATATCTAACCAGTGCTCTGTTCTATCCAATTATTTGGAGAACTTAAATTTAGTCTTTGATCCTGTCCACTTTTTTCAGGTATTTCCTACGTATAGATTGTGTTATCTAATCAATAAAATAGAATTTGAATATAAACTTCAGACATCCGCTTCTAAAGATAAAATAATAGTTTCGAATCATTCTAAATATCAAAATGAAAACATTTTTTGCATACCTGCATACTATGAATTTGCTCCTCCAAGTCTTTAATTTGAGTTTCAGAATCTAATCGTTTCAGAAGCTCCGGGGTAGCGTCTAGTCGAAGCCTCTGTAAAGTTTCCTGGAAATAGTTTACATCAATCAGAAAATATTTAATCATACACACTAATAGCTTACATGTACGCACAATGCTTTCAGTTCATGGAATGATTTTAATTATCATTGGTTAAACAGCTACGACCAGCATCTGATTAAGTACAACTACAAGTCAAATCAAATCTATACATGGTCAGATAGCCGATGTGGTAACACGCTTGCCCGATAAGCAGGAGGTCACGGGTTCGAACTTCGAGTGCCAGCTGGGTCCGCCTCTGACAGTATCCAGATGATTGAATTGAATTATAATTGTTGGTTATGCTTTACCAACGATAAATTCTGAAGGGAAATTAATACTAATCTAAGAAACAATAAACAAATTAAGACAAGTTCCTTAGTTTACAATTCGTACCTTATGCTTATCTTTTTCATTCTGTAACTGAAGTGTGAGTTCATCAATTGTGCCCATCAACGAGCTCACCTCTGATTCCTCTCTGGAAAACCGTGAATCACTCTCATCATAAGGGACACTTTCAGCACGCCTCAGAGCTTCATGAGTCTCCCTCTCTTGACTTCTTTTAGATTTAGAGTGGATAGATTTATAACGCTTTGCTTCGGCTTCCAGCTCAGTCAAACGTTTCTCATATGTTAAGATATTCTCATCTCTGTCCGACTGACACTTGCTTAAATCAGATCTCGTGCCAGAAAGATCGCACTGTAGAGAACGGATCCTGATTTCGTAGCCATCTCGAATTGCCTGCAGTTCTTGAGAGTACGTCGATTCCTTTCTTTTCAGTTCAGACTTCAAATCATCTACCATCCTACTTGATATTTGATCAGCGGAACCAGTGTGATCACAAATAGGATTCCTCTCAAGCAACTTTATCTGTTTAAGTAATTCTTCGTTGTTTGAAATCAAGGCGTTTCTCTCAGTGAAAAGTCCTTCTAATTTCGATTCTAAGTTACTGGCAGAAGATAACTGATCATGGAGAAGTTTCTTTTCGTTTTCTGATGCTAATAGTTTTTCCTTTAGCTCATTAATCTGACTAGCAAGTGATTCCAGTTCTGTTGTATGCCTAATTTCATCCATGTTATCAATTGATTCGCTAGACTTACAACGTTCCAGTCGTTCGTTTCTTCTTTCCGCTGCTGATAATTTTACCGACATTTCTTGTAGTTTAGTATTTAATTGTGCAAGATCTTCTTCATGAGATATTTCCATTTTATTAATTTTCTGCTTAAGCTCATTTACAATCTTTGATGAATCACTATTATCGCTCGGAATGGACGAAGCTACTGTTACACTAATTTTACTTATTTCCTTTTCTTGAGATTTTGCAATAGTTTCTATTTGTTGCTCAAGATCTTCTATCTTTCGTTCGGCAGAAGTCAACTCAAAATTCTTTTTCTCTAGCTCATTCTCAAACTCTTCTTTTGATGCTATCAATTCTGTTTCGGCATCCTTCTCAAACTGAGCCGCTGCAGATAATTTTTCCAAGCACTCCTTCAGTTCTTCTTCAAAGTTCTCACATTTATCTTCCAGTTCTTCAATAGCTATGTCCTTATTATGAAGTTCTTCTTCGGCATCCCTCTGACAACATTTCAATTCCTCCTGCGTACCATCTAGTTTTTTCTGTAACATTTCTACTTCACTGACTATCTCATCATACTTATTACACTTAACACTTTTCTCAATCAACTGATCTTTAAGAGTTTTCATATCTGTTTGAAGGATATTCATTTCCTTCTTAAGAACTCCACAATTTGCACATTCCTTTCCAGTTGTTGCCAAATTAGAGGAAAGTTGTAGAATTTCTTGATCTTTAGAATCAAGGAAATCCTTCTGCAGTTTTAGCGAGTCATCTAGCTTTGAAATGCTGTCTTGAAGAGTTTTATTTTGATCTCGTAAGTCTTCAATTTTCTTTTCAACGCTATCTAAATCCTTCTGAAGCAATATGTTCTCTGTTTTCTTCTCGCTGATTACCTTGACTGACTCAGTCTGCTCATCTCGTAGATGTTCTATATCAGCTTCAAGTTCTGCGATTTGCTTTTGGGCATTCTTCAACTGGCTAACCATATCATCGTTGTTCTTTTTCTGATTCTCTTCTTCATCGAGTAAATGTTTCGCTTTCTCTCTTTCAGCTTGTAATTCATCCGTTGTCTTCTGCAGTTTACGATTATATTCGAGCAGTTTTTGCTCCAATTGAGCCAACGTTTCACCATCTTCGGACATTTTCCTGCTCTCAGACGTTCGTTTTTCTTTCTCAACCAACGACAATTTGCTCTCAAGGTCTTTTAGTTGACTCTCAATCGTCTCTCGGTCATTCTCAGCATTCTTAACTCTTTCCAGACAAGTTCTCTGAAGTTGTTCCATCTTGTTATCGTTCTCCTTCAACTGTTTGTGTAAAATATCTAGCTCAGATGAAACGCGTGTTGTTTCTGCAAGCTCTTTCTTTAGAGTCGCTATTATATCATCCTTCTGCGTCAGTTTATTTGATATCTTCTCGGTTTCATTGCTGAGAAGGACAATTTGGTTTGATGACAGCTGTAACTTGGATTCGAGGTTTTGAAGCTCTTTATTTTTATGGTCTAATGTGTTCTCCTGTGCTTCAAGTTTCTGTCGAGCTTCCTCCAACATTTTCTCCATCAGCTGTAATGCATGTTTAGTTTCGTTGTCCAATGTTGACTTGTCCGGTTCCGAAAGATGATGCTGTAGAGACTCTATCTCCAAGTCTTTGTTCTGTGATTCCTTCTGACTGGTTGACAGCTTGTTCTTTAGTGATTTAATCTGTTAAAACAATAGTTATCAACTTTAAGTAAAGTATAACCAAATGAAAGAAAACTATGTATCAGTGCATTGTGAAATATATTAAACAAATGTATACGTGTACACTGCATAATGTACATACATTGTAGACTGTAGAGTGTATTTTACTCAACTGTTCTAGTGTATAATTTAATTAATGTGTTAAAAATTGACATGGAATTATTAAATAATGCAAGTCATGACGTTTCATTTCAGAACTTGACACTGATGTGAAAATACAAGGGTACGTCATAAGACACTAATAAATGTAATTACAGGATGTATAAAGACCTATTTAATCATAAATTCTAATAAGTATAAAAGAGATAAATAAATCACAGTTGGCATAATAAGCAACTTACTTCGGCTTCTAGTCGTTCAATGAGGGAATTGTTCATTGCTATTTGATCAAACTCTCGCGATGAATCAGACAGCTGGGAATAGAACAAATATGCACACAAATAATAATGAGACAAGAGAAGTTGAGAAGCAATAGCAACAAAAATAAATCACAAATTAAAGGTTCAAAAGAAAACTCAAATCAAGAAATTAGAGCAAGAAGAATATAGAAAATGTACTTATAAAGAAATTCAAATTACCGTGCTGTGAATTGAAAATGGGAGCTATTTCATTGTATTTCACTATGATAATTCACGACCAAAAAACTGGTCTTCGGGTCCACTCTACAAGCTCTTGTTGTCATTTTTATTAATAGATATAATTATTATACGTTGCAATATTTGAAAAGTTATTAATAAATTAAACTTCTGCAAATAGTAAATAAAAGGGATCTTATTACTAACTTTTCATTTGTTTCAAGCAGTATCAATTGCAGTAATTAATGCCTAAGACACATGAATTTGGAATGACATCTTACTAAAATTGCACTTTGACAATTTTGCATTTTCACAAATTAGTAAGTGTGCACTTCGAAATTTTGTCTGTAGGTGCTACACAAGGTATAATTTCTGTACATGGTGGATACATAAACGAATTTATAATTCTTTAATTATTCAAATGTTTCCTGTGTTGGATCCATAAAAATATTGATTAGAAAATGGAAAACCAACTCGGAAATACTTCTTTCCCTCGAGTGAACAAAGGTGTCATTTTACGTGTGGTAATTTAGAAAAGCCTTCATGTTGGGATTAAGTTGTTGGATTGGTCGATGTTGTGTCTACTATTCAGATAGGTATAAATTTCAAACTGTGAAAAAATTTTTACCTTGGCCCTGCCATGTGGCAGAGTACTGGATTATTATATCTAGATTAACATATAACATCACAAACCATATCATTGCCGTCACTGTTATCTAGATCCACACTGGGAGGCGGTGATCGAACTCTCTTCGGAGACTTATTCCTCGTCCTCTCTCTGATCTTTGTGCTTGGAGCCCGATGTGCCACTGGCTGGTTCATCAGCTCATCCAGAACCACTGACGAAGCCGTGGAAGACACTTCCAAATCAACCTCAACATCTCGAACCCCACGCCGCCTCCTACGTGGCAGCTCTTCTGAGATCTGACTAGAGATGGTGGGCACCTTCGATGAAACTACAATATCTTTAGAAACGCCCGGTGGTTGGGTGTGACTGTTGGGTCGAACAATCCCCAGTCGATTCTCCAGTTGATCGCTGGAGTTGGAAGATGAAGGAACCACAGATTGTCTGCCGTTGTCAGTGCTGGTGCTAGGCGCATCATACTCGTCATTCAAGATCGGTGGAGGGGGTGGAACTGGAGAAGAAAATGGCCAGGATGACCTTGGCTTACTGTTCAAATACACAGCACCATCTGGACGATTTTCTTTTTGAGTAGCGGTAACGCAGAGCAATGTTAGTCTGCTAGCAGGAATGGTGCTTGAATCTGGGGATTGAACTGTGATAGTGGAATTTCTATTCTTGAGAGATTCGATGCAATCAGAGATTGACTGCATCCAGGCGCTTCTGAGACTAAATGTTATAGCGGCAAGTACACACTGGTCGTTACCATTCTTTAAATAGAAAACATGCACAAAGGAGGATTACTCAATAATTATCAGTACTAGCAAAGTAGAGAAATGATATAAATTAGAACAAGAAATAAATACACAGTAACAAATGAGTAAATCTATTAAAAAGCTAAATGTGAAATAACTAATTAAGCTAGTCATAAGTAAAAATAATTCATACTTAAAGAAAATGAATACGTGAATTAAATTCCCAACATTTGCTATTTTCAATTCAGCATAGTCGAATTATATGAATTATAGTATGAATTATATTTGCAATGCTATTTTCAATTCATCATAGTCAAACTATTTTGATAAGGGGCAATAGCTGGAAATGAATAAAGTGCTTTACACGATGCTTCAAAATAGTAAGTGTATAAAAAATTTATTTACGTTAAAAGTATTTCGAGTTCCGCCTAGGCCCATCGTTGCTGCCAGCCAGCGGGTGGAATAAGCGACGTTAAATCTGACTTAAAATTGAAATAGTTTAAAATTGACAAACTGAAATCTTGAAGCCATAGTTTCGTGAATAGTCGACATTAGCGAGAGAAGAGTGAGATGAGAGGAGAACGATGTCCTCAGCAGAGTCCGTGATCTCAGCCTTGACGTTAGAGTAGAACAACAGTGAGGACTCGGTCAGGATCACCCAGGACTTGGGCCAACTCTACAGCAATACACAAAATCATTTCGTTTATTACTTGGTCACATTTTGTGGTCACGTTTCTCCCTGATTATTGACTTATGCTTAGAGTATATGGGAGGGGGGGGGGGTTATTGCCCAGAGGTTAGAGCGTCGGCCTCCGAAGCAAGAAGACCTGGAATTGCTCCCGGGTCAGGTCAACAAGAAGAATAACCCCAGGTGTCTGGTACGTTAGTAGATATCGGCGCTTGCTGCACTGTGCGCTCTAACCTGCAACGACACGTCAATCATGGATTCAGCACAAATAAATAAAAAGATACCAAAATCAGCAACTAAGAAAGGAAACTGGCATGTGCGTTCTGTCATATGTAAGAATATACGAATAGAGAAAAATTAGTGGGTCAAAGAAAAATATTACCAGTTTCACAAGTCACTTTCACTTATTCTCGTCTGTATTCACTGTACGAGTTTGTTTGACTGCTTTATGTCTATTTCGACGACGAATAAGATCTATTTACATAATTCTATTTTACATAGGGCCTCCAAATAGTGCCATGTCTGTAGCATGTCAGACTCTGCAAGCATGACCATAGCTGCCCATGTTTGTACTGTAGGCCATGTCTCTAGGGACAACCCCGAACCCTGAAGATGAAAGCCTACTTTAGTGTTGGGTCTTGGCACAAAAATAAATTTGTAATTGATAATTGAAAAAATTATGACATTCCACACATTTTTAGTATAGGCTACTAGTGTTAATTTAGTAGTAAATAAAAGCTGTCAGTAAAGCCAACTCTTAAATGAGTGCCTGCAGTAGAGACATAAATTTACATCTTCTATAAAGACTAATAGAAACATAGCAACAAATGTAGGCCTAATTCACAATAATTCAAAACAATTCAAAAATAATGCAATACAATACAATATGGGTTTAACGTTCATTTCATCATCTGACGACGATATCAGGGACATCTTAAGCTGAATAATGTATATAAGCAAACCACATCTGATATACCAACCTTATCTGTAGCTTCCTTGAACAACCAGCCTTTCTTGATGTGACTCGGAG
This sequence comes from Enchytraeus norvegicus, assembly GCA_034695365.1. Classification (NCBI taxonomy): domain Eukaryota; kingdom Metazoa; phylum Annelida; class Clitellata; order Enchytraeida; family Enchytraeidae; genus Enchytraeus; species Enchytraeus norvegicus. The sequence continues at coordinate 9,538 of JAQFZF010003267.1, forward strand.
ACTAGCACACAACATAAAATACACATAATAACATCGAAAATTTTGAAAATAAAGCTTAACAACTGCTTCCGTATCCAAAGGATACTTTCAGAGACGGACCGGCTGGGACTCGAATCCGCGGCTTCCTACTTAACAGGCAAGTTTTCTACCGACTATACTATTCAACCGTGTTTAATTAACAAAATTTGCTTAAATTGTTGGTTAATTAGTCGACCCCATACTGCTCGAACTTTAAAAAACAAGCATGAACCAGATTAATTGTAGCAATACGTACATAAAACAAGAATAGGGTGTGCCTGACCCTATCTAATCGTGATCATCACCGGTTGTTGTCTTGAAAAACTAGTCCATTTGACTCTTCATCGTTTTGGCCTAATTAACTAATTTGGAATTATACATAGAGAGATGCTGTATAAATACACATAATTACTGGTTGATTGGGTGAGCACCAGACAACCATCTATCCGACGGTCGTAACGTCCCTTGTGGGACCTAACCGCAGGAAACCTTGTCTATCCGCCTACCCAGTGCTATCAATCCTCCGACGAGCATTACGGACGCTTCCAACAGAGTGAAGAGAGAAAACAGGAAAGGTGTCAGGAGTCCTTAGAGTCCTGGTAATGGCAAATCCTCATGAACAAAAGTCCAAGAGTGGATATCAGCCACGGAAATGTATACCAATGTAATAATGTATAGGTCCTTATATTCATAAAACTATCAACAGTAGCCTATCATTATTATTCCACAAACGGTATTGTCCCGGTTAGATAGCGTAGTCGGTTACACGCTACTTCATAAAACAGGATGTCACGGGTTCGAGTCCTAGGCCGGCCCGTCTCTGACGGTAGCCTTCGATGCGGAAATAGACATTAAATGTAGCTTTTACAACATTATAGCAACAATTACTCACAATTTTTTCCGAGTCCAATTGATTCTCTGTCAGCGTATCGACAGATTTTGACATCTGCACAGTTAACAAAAATCTATACTAACACATGATCCCATTATAAGATAGTTCACACGTTAAATTTTCTATACCAGTGCAAAGTTAGCCTATAGTTTACACTATACACTATACAGTAGTACAGCGTTTCTCAACCTGTGTTCCGCGAAACACTGGTGTTCCGCGGAGAGCCACCAGGTGTTCCGCGAACCAATTGTGAGAATTATGACATTTGTGAAGGCAACAGAACTTTGTTGCTCATAAAACCAAAATACAACCCAACTTTGAAATCTGACCAGAACTGAATTGAACCAGAATCGAAAGCTGATTATTGAACAAGTTACAAGTCATGCAAATAGTGAATTTTGTTTTAAATCGTCCTCATACACAATTTTAGAATTTTAAATAAATTGTGTTCTGAGATGGAGGCCAAACACGGGCACCTACTTCTGTACTTGGATGTTAGATGGCTGTCGAGAGGAAAGGTTCTGAATCCTCTATTTGAACCGAGTGAATCATCAGTGAATCATCACTGAATCATAATCACTGAGTATATAAGGCGTCCAAAAAGTAGATAATTTTAGAGGGATCACCTTAAGTCTCATAATTTCAAAGGTTTTTGAGCATTGCATATTATTCTGCTTTGGTAGATATTTAAAGTCAAATGACAGACAATTTGGGTTCAAGGAAAATTTAGGGTGTACCAATGCAATTTTCTGTGTACGTAATGTAATAAGACTGTTTTATAGAAACTGACTCTACAGTAAATATGTGCTGCTTAGGCGTTTCTAAGGCCTTTGATCGAATTAATCGCAATTGTCTATTTTACATACTTTTAAAAATGTCCGTACCCTTGTGTGTAATACACAATTACACATATTACTGAATTGGCACTAAAAATTATTTTCAAGAGTAAGATGGGGCGCCCTGAGCTCTGAAGAATTTAAGATATCATGTGGCGTTAGGCAAGGCGGTGTATTATCACCGGTACTGTTCTGTACATATGTAGACAATATACTTTCAAAGTTAACTAATTATGGTTGTAAAAT
>JAQFZF010003268.1:0-11528 GCA_034695365.1 Enchytraeus norvegicus
TGGCATTCCAGAGTACAAGAGATTAATTTTAAATGCTTTTTTTATCTAAACTTCTTTTTTTAACGTATTAAAATCAATTTTATCATATTTTTTAGCGCAGGGTCATTTACCACCCAGGGCATTAAAAAATATATATATATAATAATAGTAATAATAATAATAATAAAATAATAATAAATTATTGTTCAGCGTCCGTTTCTCATCCAGGGAAAATGGCAGTGACTTCAAAAACATCTCTTAAATGAAAATTATCTATAGATATAAATATGCCATTTGAAAATTAATATTAGTAACAGATTTACTAATAATTATCTATCAATTCAATCAGATATATTGTATTGTTGACAGAGAGCAGTATATCTAACCAGGAATGTCTACAGTTAACTCTGCACGCATCTCGTATTCTCCAAGCCTCTACTGGTATTTATACATTTTCTACAATGCAATTCAAAATGGACATTTTATAGCGCCTCTATAAACTAAGTATATCAAAGGCGCTTTTTGGAACAGTGAAGGAAAATGTTGTCTAGCCTGTCATATGCCACACACGATGTGGCAAGTCTAGAAGTTGAACGATCAACTGGTCTAGTATACAGAAGCTATGGCCCAGACCACTCTGCTCTTCACTGCAGTATCTGTGTTAGTCCGCTTTTACGAAACACGTGCAGTTGTTGGTCGGTGTAATCTCCAGTTCCCGTCCCCAACACCAGTTATACTCTGATTCTTTCTGTTACTAGATTAGCAGTGAAATTAAATTTACTCGAGTATGTTAAATTCGGTCAAAATATTTATGACATTACTTTAAAGATAGAATTTTATTGTGAAATGAGATTTAAATGTCTATAAGACTAAATTCTGATTATTGCTTTTAATACTTTGAAAATAAATAAGTTTAATACCAACAGAATCTGTAGAGTTTTCTGCTCTATTGCAGGTCCTGGGCACAATTTCTGCACAGAGGCATTGCCATATCGTTCATTATTGAGGCACCCTCGATCAATGCAACAAAATGACTCCTTTAATTGCTTGCCTTTTTTTAACTCAAAATTCCGCATAAAAAAATGTTACGAATCTGATGCCGATCAGGCTTATCATTCTCACTGTCTATGCAGGAAGATTCTTACAAGTTGTTTTTTGGTTTAAAATTTTGGGGGTGAAGCGTGTTTCTTGTTTTGATTTTCTGAAATATATCCGATATTTCTCTACAGTATGGAAACAAATTAATAGAGCATAAATTGGTTATATACTCATATATTGGTTTTATTTTCTGATTTATTTGACAGATAAGAAGACAACAAATATCTCCAGTACTTCACTGGACTCTAAACTAGTTTGTTTACCTATTGAACTAGAATTTGAATTTCCACTGTTAGGATTTCTTACGGTCAGTTTCTGAACTTGAGGTGAAGTTTTACAAATCAACAGTTGTGAAGTTATTGCCTGTCGTCTCCATTATAAAAGTGTTTAGTTTATCTGCTAGTTGCCACCGTTACCTGGCAACCACCATAGTTTAGAATCGGTGCAGCTACCTAATACAATACAATACTGATTTAACGTCCGTTTCATCATCTGAAGACGATATCAGGGACGTCTCCAACAGCACTTGTAAGCACTACTAGCTGGTCCACTCAAATGCAGTTAATAAATCACAAGTACTGAAAGAGAAACAGGGGTCAACATTGGTCAAATACGGTGCAGGTCCATTTATCCATAAAACCGACAATAATGTCACAAAATTTCTAAGGAGGAAAAATGTGAGTTTTAAGCTTTTTACAGAAAGAGGTAATGCTCAAGCAAGAACGGAGATGAAGTGGCAAAGATATGGTCGGTGCAGCACAAGAAAAAGATCGCCTACCTACAGTACATTGAATTTTAGGAACCGAAAGGAGCAAAGAATTAGTAGATCGAAGAGTGCGAGATGGTCGATAGATGGACACAAGATCGGCAAGATAAGTTTGTTTCCAAAATGAAGAACTTTATATGTCAGTAGGGCAATTTTATATTTTATGCTCTCAGAATAAATTAATTTACTAACTTTTTCATAATAATTCTAATAATCATAAATGGAATTTTTTTGAGAAATCGGTCAAAGCCAATAAAATTCTATTGTAAACAAGTTTAGTTCTCATTGACTGCTTTACAGGCGGCTTTACTGTTTGATTGATTGACGTGATTAATTGTTTAATGGATTTATTGATTGATTGATTGTTTACTGATTGATTGATTGACTGACATGATTGATTGATTGATTGATTTATTGATTGACTTGCTATACTCTGTTACCAAAGGTTGACATGGTTGGCTCGGTGTGCTCAGACTTCTATTACCGTAGTGACAGCACTGTTGACGACCAGCCTAGCCGTGGTGCTGACACCATGTATCTAGCTGACTCACAACACAGCCTAGACCAGTGTCTCAGTGTTAATCTAGCCTTCATCGTCATCTGGAAGGTTTGTGTTTACTAGAGCACATGTTGTTGTTGTTGCTCACACAGGCCGTGGTGCTGACACTATGTATCTAGCTGACACACAACACAGGCTAGACCAGTGTCTCAGTGTAAACCTAGCCTTCATCGTCATCTGTAAAGTTTGTGTTAACTAGTCACAAATGCTGAAAGAGAACAGGGGTCAGCAAAGGTCAAGTGCAGTGCAAATCCATGTCTCCATAAAACTGACAATAAAAAAATTCAAATACCGAAGGAGGTAAATCTAAGGAGGAAAAAATGAGATTTAAGCTTACTGCAGTTCTACCATCTGTGCACATAAGTCATTTATGTACTTCGTTAGTCTCCTCTTTGGAAATATTGAAGTCAATCATACACAATACAATATTACATAGCCAATATGTCAATGCATCATAATCAACGACTCTGACATCGTCTATAGAAGAGATAACAGACGTTAAACCTGTATTGTTATCATTAAATAGACAATTGATTGTATAGTACTCTGTGTTAACATGAAAGACGGTAGAACTCTATAATTAATTTCTTGTTGGATCCCTCCTTAGATACCTGCTTTTAGACACATTAAAAGGATTAAATAGCACTTTTAATGACAATAGTAATTAAGATAGATTTAAATGATTAAATTGTTTGCTTGATGGATAAATGGATTGAACCGTGTTTGACCAGTGTTGAACCCTATTCTTTTTCAGTTCATGTGAATCGCATACTGTGTTTAAGTCAGGGCTGGAAAAAACCTAAAAACCTAAATCAAAAATTTTAGATTTTAATGTTTTTTAATGTTTTTTAATGTTTTAATCTTTTTTAATGTTTTTTTGTTTAAGTTGCATATTTAGGGGGTTGGGCATGCCCCACCTCTTCGAACTGAAGGGGTCATGCCCCGAAATTGTAAAAGATAAATCTCCCCATGGGCAACATGGGAGTAAAGTTGAGAGGATTATTGATATCAAACTTCTAAATATTATTTTGATATAATATTGATATATATTGTAAAAATATCAATATATATATATCAAAATATATAATTTTGATGTATATTTTGACTAAATATCACTTTGATATGCATAATTTAAATCTAGGTAAAATGTGTAGCGACCATAGGCCTATGTTTATCTTCACAAGATTGAGAATAGACCATTGAGACCTGCACGTGCTTCGTAGGAGCCAACTTACGCAGTCACTGAGAAAGTATAAGGAGACCTACCTCAGAAAACCAAATTTTTTCTAAGAAAATATAGCATACAAACTATAAAATTATTATATCCATGCATTGTATATGCCATGGACCTGTCGATACGCAGAGCATTGAGCGAGAGAGAGAGAGAGAGAGGGGAGAGGTAAAAAAAGATTAATTGATTAAATTTACCTTTTTAAATAAAATCTAAGTTGTTTTCAGTTGTAAAAACAAAAACCTTAAAAACCTAACTATTTTTAGAAAAAAAGTTTTTTAAAAACCTTAAAAAAACCTAAAAAAGATAAAACCTAAAAACCCTAAGCTTGCCAGCCTTGGTTTGATCTGAGTCTTGACACTCTCCAAACTGAGTATGAAAATATTGTAGACATTCGCCAATTCATGACGATGACAGCAGAGACATTCGTCCCTGATGTCGTCGTCAGATGATGAATGTGTGGAAAGAAATCCTTAAAGCTAATCTGGTGCATGCTGCGAAGGCCGCTCTGACTCTATCCCACAGCAGTGCAATTCCAGAACGTGGTTTCTCAATTAACATTGCCTTGTTAGGCAAAGACAGTTTGTCGCCAAGTGAAAAGACAATTGAACATTGCAGAACGGACAGTAAAGGACTCTATTATCTATTACAATCTTTGGATCAATACCTGCAGTGCCTGTAAACACAGACATGATCAATGGAGCGAGAAAGGCACATGCTGAATATCAGTTATATTTGGAGAAATAATGCAAACAGGAGGCAGTAGCACTTCAGCAGAAGATTGATCTTGAAAAACAGCAAAAAGAATAAAAAGATATACAGAAGAAGAAGAATTCTACTGTTGCTCAACTGAGAGAGGATGATTAATTGGTAAAGAACAGATGAACGAGCTTGAAACTGCGAAGGAGTTTTTCAATGTAGCTTTAAAAAAATGTCGGCGGCTATTGATTCAAAGAATATGCAATTGACAAAAGTAGCGCAGATGATGCCTCAATTGGTAATGTCAAATTGCAGTTAGTGCCAAAGAAGCTGGAAGCACTACGTAATAATCAAAGATGCTGAGGGGCAAATTAGAAGCAGGCTACACAGAGGATGCACCTGAATGTAAGAAGAAAAAGAACGTGTAACGTTAGTCAAGTATTATAGGCCTGCAATTATAAGCATGTGTATTGTGTAAGGACTGTAGAGTGCCAAAATATATTGCATTGAATTTGTCTGAATGACTTTACTTATTTATCTCGACAGAGTCAACACTCGATTGAATTGCAAGTTTGTGAGCTGGCATTTTGAACCTCCTAATCATTGCGCTGCACATTGTGTTGTTTTCAATGCTTACATTAATTTTGTTGCAGGTATTAGTTTAACGAAGTTATGGTGCAATGATTTGTAGACCGTGTTTTTATTTTTTATCTGTGTAGATATTTCCTCTGATATGTAGTATACGTGTATTGTGTTGCAAATATTAGTTGCTTTTGTTTAGTGGAAACATACAAATTAAATAACAATAAATAACAATAATAAAGAAATTTAGAAAGTAAAACATATTCTGATGGGCTTAAATGAAAATCGAGTGTCTGTACATTAAAAAGGAGGTTTGGGGCAGCAATGAGGGGAGGAGGAGGCTGCCGAATTTTGTTTGTTTCGCCGAAGAAATTGTCCGGAAATTTCTTCAAAACTTTGTCCTGAAATTTTGTTTTTTGAGCTGGGACCCCTCTTAATGTCTAATATTGTATATCATGCCAGGACATCTCTATACTTTAAGACTGCAGTATCCTATAAGAATATTTAATACTCAGTTGTATTATTCAATTTGGAATACCCATCACTTTGTACAATTTAAATTGATTTTTAATTTTTTTTATCGAGAGAATAATTATCTACATATTTATTTGAATGATGAATATCAATTTTATTTTTCCCTGGGTCATTGACAACCTAGGGAATTAAAGAAAGTGTAGAAATGTCATGGTAATGTCTTTGGTTTGTTTTCAAAGCATAGAATGTCATTTATTATATTTGTTTTTGTATTGTATTGTAATCTGATATGAAAATTCAGCCTAATTGTACTAAGCCTTTGACGTCAGGATGACGTCTCTGACATCATCCGTGAATGAAGAAACGGATGATAAACCTTTAATATTATTTTTATTTTATTTTTTTAAATTAAATTTTTTACCCTGGGTGTAAAGAGCCCGGTGGGTTTTATAAAAGCGATTCCATTAAGAACGAATTGAATCGTCGCCCAGCTGCTCGAGATCTACTGGGTTAAAAGAGCCGCGAAAGCATACAGCGTTGAATCTTTGCAGAGTGATCGAGAGCCCTTGCCAGAGAAAAGAGATCTCGCGCTGATAATAATAATAATAATTATTATTATTATTATTAGTACTGGAAAGTTCAAAAATATAAAAAGTTTTAAAAAAGTTATAAAATGTTCTTTTTGTGTTGTATTTATGGTTTGTCTATTCTCAATTATCGGTGTTGGATCCGGGAGAATTGAGAAGAGACCAACTGAAAACTGCACATGTTTCGTGATAGCAACCTAAAGCAGATATTTTCATACTTAGGAAGGCAGCGGGACCAATTTCGAAAGTCAAAACAAACATATATTTCTATGAAAAGGTAACATTTTGGGTGTGGTAAAGGCATGGCCTTTTTGATGAGATCAACATTATGATCGATGGGGTGCTCATTAGTGAGCGCAATAGCAGACTATTTCAGAATATGTACCTTGGACCTGCCATTTGCAGTGCACTAGACGAGAGATAAAGAGAGAGAGAAAGAGAGAGAGAGAGAGAGAGAGGGAGAGGGAGAGAGAGAGATATATATGGTTTTATTTATTTGCATATTTATTTATTTTATTGTATCTCGACAGGTCGCTTGCTCACAGATGTTATGTGTAAGGTGTGCCACGACCACTCCTCAGGAAAACACTATGGTATCTATGCTTGCGACGGGTTAGTTACTCATCATAATTAAATTTAAATATTCACAACATTTAGTCCGGTTTCTCACCTACCTGTGGGTGAGAAACCGGACGTTAAATCCTCATGGCACTTTTAACTTGCACTCAAATGCACACGTTCGAGTGTTCCAGTTAGAATTGTTTGCTGTTGGAGACGTCCCTGGTATCGTCGTCCGATGATGAAATGGATTTTAAAATCATATTGAATTGTATGGTATTGTTTTTATACCGTATTAATATTTTGATATCGATTTATAGAGAAACGCATATCGAAATTCAACATCAAATCACTGCTATAATTACTATATCCAGAGTTGGATCAGAGATTTGGGAAAATGGCCAACTGAAAACTGCTCGTATTTGCAGGAGGCGACTAACGCACATGTTGCAGCGAAGGTTTGACGTACTTATAGAAATACGTTGGGTTAGGCCTATATATTAACACGCCGAGCACAAATTATACATTGCCGCTCATATTGGATTATTTTATTAGATTATTGGCTTTAATTAACGCTTAAGTTTCAAGCTATCGTATCTTTTCAGATGTAATCATTTTTACAGCAGATAATTTTTTTCAGTAAATCAATAAATTTAATCAATCAATCTATCTATCAATCAATGAGCCTACTCTCTAATAATCGCTAAAGGCTAAAGCCGAATTTAACGTATTAACTTAACTTTTAACTTAACTTTTTAATTCGTATTAATTAATTTAACGAATTTAGCAGATTATTATATATTGCTATATTGCTTTTTTCAGGTGTGCCGGATTTTTTAAGGTATGTCAAACTTGTTAACATCTCCAACCGTTTAATTATTATACAATATACGAGTAGATGGGTGAATATTAAATTTTGTTGAATTAAAAGACTCAGCGATTAAATCATATAATTTAATTCACACATTTAAGATGATAATATCTAATATTAATTAATATCTCTGCAACTGTAGGCTACATCAGTTAGATTCTTTATTATAATGTTGTGTAGCCTAGGTGTTGAATTATAGACCACGTCAGCTTTATTCGAGAACATCCTATATACAGTCCACTCTATACTCGTTTATATGATCCTGTGGCCTCCTGTATATTGGGCAAGATTTCCTACAACTAGGCTATTCAACCTGTACAATTATACCTATATTAGCAAATCATGCATACCATTCCCGTCAGAGTGTATCGTTCTATCTAGCTGACTACAGATACAAATGTAGACATGTTATGTAGCTGTTAGGACACGAAACTGAAATTAAATTTATCTCTAGCGTTTACAATTTCTACGTGTGTTGGGGTATTGAATTACTTGTAGCCTAGGCGTATTTTCTGCTTGGGACGTCTCTGATATCGCCTTCGGGGTGAGGCAACGGACTTTAAATTCTCACTGTGTTGTATTTCAGAGATCAATCAGGCGAGGGCGTCAGTACGACTGTAAGTCAAGGGGTTGTGTTGGTAAATGCTCAGTGGATAAAACGCATCGAAACCAGTGCCGGTCCTGCAGGCTTACAAAGTGCCTTCAGGCCGGCATGAATAAAGATGGTAGGTATTGGTTTGAGTTTATAGATCAATCAATCATTCGATGCGGATATAACGTCCGGTTCCTCATTTGAAGGCGATGTCATGGACGTCCAAATCGGAGTAGTGAATGTGCAACTACAGACAGCATTGAACCACCAGAATGCTCCTGCAAATGAATAAGAAGAGAAATCGAGATCCAAAACAGCGTAGGCGGCCCAGTGCCGGTTCTAGACCCAAATTTCTGGGGGGGGGGCTAAAGGAGGAATGCGCCCATGCCAGCGGGGTATGCTGGGGACCGGCTCGGGGTCAGTCACCACCGGGGTGGCTCATAGAGAGCAACCGGTCAAAACCGGGGTGGAGCGTAGAGCGCTGTCGGTCACCGGAGTCAAGAGCAAGCAAAGAAAGTAGTAAAAATATGTATACATTTTTGCTGTTCTGTGAACGAATATTACAGTTCAGTACAGTGGCGGATCTAGGACATTTTAAGGGAGGGCGGGGGATTACATGCATTTTTTTGAGAGAAAGGCCAAGGCGAAGAAAGAGGGGGCCAGGCAAAATCGAGGGGGGGTGACGGGGGGGCCAAAACGTCAAACTATGCGGATTTAATGCACAATTTTCACAAATTTGCCTATTTTTGACATTAAATTTTTTTTGGCCCACTCTTCCTATCCCTCTTTTCTTTTTTCAGTATTTTTCATGCCCCCCGCCCCCCCCCATATCCACGCCTGGTTCAATAACAAATGTCTTTTTTCGAATCAAGTCGTTTGGTTTATATGAGAGAATTGAAAGGTTTTGCAAAACCAATTGGATCAAGGAAAGAAATTTATGTGGTTTTTGATGTTTAGCGAAAAAAAGTGTTTGTTTAAAAGTTGCAGTTGATCACATCATCAGGCATCACATTTAGCTCCCTATAGCCCCTAACAAATCTTGGGGGCTAACTGACAAGTTTGGGGTGGGGGCGGGGCCCTAGCCCAAGACAATGATTAAATTTTGAGGCTCAGCTATAACGAAATGATTAGCTCCTATACATTGAATATTAGAGTTTTTCACGTTTTTTGATATAAACATTTTTCTATGGTGCATGTGTTTCGTAATAAAAGGCCTATACTGAGGAAAGCAACAGCTGGAACCACAATCAGAAGTCATTTTACTCATTGATTAACGGTAGCATTTACATGTAGATACGTTAAAGCAAAATCTTTGAGATGATGATGTGCCCTTAGCAAGCGAAGTAGAAGAGTTTGTGATTGTATTTGCTGCATTGGACCTGCGATTAGGCAGTGCATTAATATAACCTTATAATATAACCTTATTTTGCAGTTGCAGCATTTCCAATTAACACCTGCATAAAGTGCCATGTTGAGGACATAATATTTCAACTCTACGATGATTTATCAGATCCAACTCCTGGAACCAAAATAATCTAGAACAGAACAACTAGAGAACAAATAATCTAGAACAACTAGAATAAATTTGTCATTGCATTCAATGTTCAGACAAAGGCCTGAACTACATTGCACTACTCAGTCCTGAGAGCATAAGCCTGCCCATTGCGCAACGCCCTGTGTGTGCCGAAAGTGTAAGTAGAGGTCACGGAGACAATTGGATTACTGAGGTGTTTTCTGTTGCATTTCTCATCATCTGAATTTTCAAAAAATTTGAACGTCCGTTTTAACGTCCGACCGTTTTAACGTCCGTTTCATCATCTGGAACATACCGAACACAAGAAAATTTGAAGGAGAGCGTTGCAGAGGAAGACAGAAAATTACCTATACAACGAGTCTCAGTGATTGGATTAAAGTCGCAAAATCGATAATGATTAAAATTTAAAGAGAAAGAGGAATTTGGCAAATCATAACCGTCAACGCCAGAACCGGGCAGAACAACTGAAAAAGGAAAGAAGAAGAATAACCCACGTACAGTTTTTGGTTAGTCCGTTCTCAAGTTCTCCACAGCTATCACGGATAGCCTGCACAACTCAATAGACTGCTCCAAATTGTTTGAGATTATTTTACCCTAATACCTTATCTGCTCGAGACGTCCCTGACACCGCCTTCGGGTGAAGAGTCCGACGTTAAATCCTCATTGTATTGTATTGTGCCCATTCATTCATAACCACACAAACACACACTGGGATTAACTTACACAGTATTCCATATATTGAAGGAAAACTTGGAAGCGTTAGGGACAAAACCTGTTGACCAGGGATTATCTTCTACTATGTCTTGACCTCCTGATCTCTGGAAACAATCAACTAGAATTATTCTATTTATTTTCTAACGTGTACGACGATTCGGTATTTGAACAAGTTCGTGTGCAGGTGTTTGAACTGGCTGGTGGAAGCCAAGGGCTACTGGAAGAAATGAATTTAGCCTGAGGAAAAATACCCCGTCACTAAGTTTTTATTTTAGCTAAAGGGTGTTAAAGCACCACTTTAGGCCTACTGCTCCTAATACCTCACTTCTCTCTGTCACTCCGTGACCCATCATAATGTATGACTTCTGTTACAGCAGGCTTACACGCATATAAGTTTAACCCAAGTTTCCTCTGCTAGGCATGATGCCAGTGACGGACATGGGAGAATGAGAGACATAAGATAAAATTAATTACCATTACTAACATTGACACTATTTGAGTGTACAGGACATAGTTGTGAAATACGTATTTAATGTATTTTATGTTTTTGAAAAATACTTGTATCTTACTGTATTTTATTTATATTTTGCCGTATTTCACGTATTTTATATATTTTATGCATTTTATGTATTTTTTGTGTGGAAAATACATGTATTTTACTGTATTTTATTCTACTTAATGCTGTATTTCACAACTATGGTACAGGCTGATTCATTGTTTTATACGTTAAAGCTAAACAGCTAAGTTTAACGTCTGTTTCCTTATCCGAGGATACTACAGAGACGGATCCGACTGGGAATCGAACCCATGACCTCCTGCTTATCGGGCAAGCTTGCTATCCACTCGGCCATCCTATCGTGACGTTGTTGGGGACGTGCTGCTGCCATTGTCAGACAATAAAAGAATGGCAATTCTAGGGTATATAATTTATAAAATTATTATTCTAATAAATATTGTTTGTTATCATCCCGCTTGGGACGTCCCTGACATCGCTTTTGGTCGAGGAACCGGACGTTAAATTCTCATTGATTGATAAATGTTGTATATTTAGTCGTACAGCACGAAAGAGGGCCCCGCCACTCAACCATAAGAAGACAACTAGCCCTGTGTTTCAAAGACGCAGCCTCTGTGGCATGCGCTGCCGCAGCGGCTTCTTCGAGGTCACACCATGACGTCATGATGACGTCAACAGCGTTCCACCAATCACTGCAGGCCTTGTCGACTCAATCTCCGCCCCTATCTCACTTAACTCCGCCTCATTCTGCCTTCTATCCCGCTGCGAGG
>JAQFZF010003269.1:0-11527 GCA_034695365.1 Enchytraeus norvegicus
GGGGTCAAAAGTGCCGATTTTTTGCAGACGTCTTTTATGGACGGCCCCTTATTAAATTATAATATGAAATTTGTAGTTAAAAAGGGTGTCTGTAGTAGCATCATTGTATTATTTTCAGAACGTCTTGACGAAACTCTGGATAATTACGATCCCGTCTCTCAATCACGTGAACCCACTCATCATTCAGAGACAGCCACCAGATCGAGTTACTATGCTGCAGATTCTACGAAAGATTCAAATGGCGGAGCAGCTTCTTATAAAAACGATTCGAAACCTTCGACAGTCCATATGTTTATACCACAGGGGTTCCAAGACGATATTCCCATGCCGGATTATGATGAAATCGATGAAAATTCCAATTATGTAAACGAAGAAGCGGGTGACACTGGTGATGTTACTATAAATAATGACCTTCCAAAGCGTCCATCGACTCTAGAGCTGTCCCTGCAACAAGCTGTTAGAGACAGAGAATCCAGACAACTATCCGGCCTCAACGTTCAAACCATGAACAAATCTTCTACCTCTCCTTCAATACCTGCACCACCCCCACCTCCTCCACTCCTGCCATCAGATTCTCTTCCAGAATTGTCCTCGACTGTGACCAGCCGTTCCAGTGTTCCACCCCACGTGAAGCAGCAGCTGGAGGAGGCAAAGAAACGGGAGGATGGTCACGCGGCGCTGATGGCTGCTGTGCTTCAGAGGCGCCAAGCCGTGGAAAATTCAGAGAATGACGGTGATGGGATCGAGAATAAAATAAATCGAACCAAGAAATACCAGGTGGTTTATCCTGCTGGTGAGAGTGGAAAGAAGGGAGACAGAAGTTCTCTAGATTCTCTTTCCGCTCTTCCAACCCAGACGTCGAATGGAACATTGTCAAAATCTGTGAATGAGATTAATTATGAACCACACTATTCAAACGACTATTCAAATGGTAAGATATTTGTAATTAGACTATCTTGAAATTAATATTTTTTGATTTGAATTAACTGTTATTAAAGCTGTGATAGATAAATTTTACAGAGCCTTTGTGTTTTTCTGACTTTCATAAGCAATAATTTTAAAATCATATGTATCTTAACTAATGCCAAGGACTCGAGAGACAAAAAAACCTCCGAGACTTGGTACAACATAAGCTTAATTACTGTGGTTAATGAACCAAGAAAGAGATCTGAAACACCTTCAACTTATAGACAAGAAGTGACAGTTTGTAATTGCACCTCTGATCAATTACACAGATTGTGCTGCACGAGTTGTTCAAGATTCATGTGTAATGGAACAAATTGTTAATTATTTTACGACATAATTAAAGATCTATCAATATCAATATATCTTCTGATTGAACTTATGCTGTGTTTTTTGTATTTGATTACAGGATCATCTTCAATGGACTTCACCAGGAGCCAATCATCAGGCCCCGCCGATGATGGTGGTTTCATGTCTGAAGCTGAGCGGGTTCGTCAACTATATGTCCAGCAGAAGATGGCCACCCTACCCAGAAACTCAAAACCAGTTGCTAGCGCAGGAGTTCCTGACATTTTTGTCAGCAAATTGGAAAGTGCTGAGAAGCTCGGCAATACGGAATCATCAACAGCTAGTGTGGATTATTCAGCGAGATTATCAACCTCAATGGCGAGATCTCCGGTCTCTCCTACAGCAGATGGGCCTGGTATTGCCAACATCGCTCAGATTGTTGCACAGAAAGCTCTGGAGCGTCAGAAGAATGAAAACATTAAAGCTGAACCAGACAAACTTGCTGGGTCATCTAAAGTTTACACAACTCGCACTGATCCAGTGAAACCTATTGCTGCTGTTAAAACTCCTCCAGTTAAACCTCTTGTTATTAACAGTACAGCTTCTAGTAGTAATGGATTGTCGTACGTTGGAATACCTAAGAATGAGCCTACTAGCGGGGGACAATCTAAGGTCACTACAGGATTTAGTACTTCATATTCGGCGTCGTATGTGCGAAATCCTACCGACGATGACCAGCCAAAATCACCACCTCGAAAATACGAACCGAAGCCAATTACTAGCACGTTGTATAACAAGAATTCAAATACTAATACCCTGTCCAAAAAGACTCCTAATACTAATACGTTTTCCAGCTTGAATTCAAATACTAATACGTTTTCCAACAAGACTCCAAATACTAATTCATTGTCCAACACTAATACGTTGTCCAACATGAATTTAGATACTAATACGTTGTCCTACAAGACTTCAAATGCGAATACATTGACTAAGACTTCAAGTTCGAATACATTTCAGCTCAATTCGTCTCCCTTCAGACCTGCAGATTTCCCCGCCACTACCTCGATGGCCACAACCGACGATGACGTCGACTCCACTAAGCCATGGCAAAAGAATAGCACTGGCACTTCCAACGACAATCGTTTTGGAAACAGCAGTAACCCTGTCGGTACCTATCAGAAGAAGGTTACGATTGATACCGGGCGTCAGGTTAACGGTTCAACTTCTGCATACACATCTACTCGTAAGGATAGTGGAAGTTCAGTGGCAGCTTCCACACAGAACCAATCCAGTACTTTGAGTAGAGGAAATGCTAAATCATACGCTACCAACGTCACATCGAATTCCAACTACTCTCAAATTAACGGGAAACCTGAAGCACCAACGAGAAAGAGTTCTCAGTTAACCAGATCGGATTCATTTATTCCTCCACCCGACGAATTTGCTTCTCCTTCTGATCCGGCTGAATTCATAACTGCAACACTACGCAAAGTTGATAAAAGCCAAGGACAATCAAATTCGATGGTTTTTAGAGCCTCGGGAAATACTGCAGGAGTATCGGGGAATAATGGCGCTCAAACAAATGGTTTTTCGTCGTCGTCGACTCAGAAACCGTTTCAGAATAAGAAGATAGAAATGTGGACGCCAGCAGATGTTGGTGATTGGCTAGAAAGCCTCAACTATGACGAATATGTTAAAATATTTGCTGAGCGCAACATTACTGGGCCTATGTTGGTCAGGGCTTCTCAAAATCAAAATGAATTGTCATCCTATGGTGTATTAAACGTTCTGCATAAAATTAAATTAGAGAGAGAAATAAAAAAGTTTGTTGTAAAGTAAGAAAGTGTGAGCATATAATTACCGCATTGTTAGAGAAGCCATGGCGATTGCTTCTATTTGAACTTGCTCATCTTAGTGACTCAAACATCTGCAGGACATTTAACAATACAGGCCTATAACTTGTCTTATTGGAGACAATTTGTAGCACAGAAATCCATATTCATTTCTTAAAAAGACCTTGAGAACAGACAATGTGAAGACATTGCTACGGGGGAGTATAAAATCATTATTGCAGTAATTTTACAATATTCATTTTAAATTAAATTGCAAAGTGCATGAGCATTTTATACTTTGCACACATACTGTTTGAAATTGATTCAATTTGATGAAATAATTCTAATATATATTTTCTCATTTTGTCACTAAATGGGTAGGCCAGGCCTATGTCCAATATGTGTGCATGTGTGTGTAGTTGAAATTTATAGATGTTGTGCCATAACGAGACGATTAACGTATGTGACTCCGAGGTGTCAACTTATGACCTCAATGCACACGGGGTAGATTGCAAAGTTTTAAACTCTCAGGACGACGTAGTGTAATTCAGTCCTGGACAGACCGATGTCCTATATTTTATATGTAGTTTAGATATATCATTATATGAGTCTGTACAATAGGGCTGCTAATTGATAATTATATCAGTAAGCATTAGTATTTATGCCAATTGTTGCAAGCATTATACAATTAAACCAGGACTCGCGATTAATTATTGCATTATTTTTATTGCAATAATTCCTTAATGACAGCTTCGTTAATGACAATTTCATCGATATATTTTGAGCATTTTATTGCAAGTCTGTGCTTGAAGCTATAATTATTTCAAATGATGTTCGAGGTTAGAGTTAAGGTTTTGATGAATTTGGGTTTTCTCATCCCAATCTAACCTAACCATTCACCAATTTTTGAAAAGGTTAGTCGACCAATGATGTCTAGCTATTATATCCGCTGTTTCTCTATTGCAGTTTAAAATTAAGTTTAACATCAAATAGTAGTAGTAGTAGTTTCTTAGCAATCTGCTCATGGCATACGCACAATGTTACAAGCTAGAGATACACATTAATGACTTACAAATACATTTAAATAGAATACAACGTAAATTAGATATATTGAAAGTAAACTGATTTAAAATGACACGTGCCATTGTATTAAAAAGTATAATTAAATCTACTTTTACATTTCTTAATCAAAGCTTAATGTTTAACTGCCATTCCGTAGTATATTAACGTTTATGAACGTAGTAGGAGAGATCCCAATTTGTCTTTATTTAATTTAGACTTCGCTGATTATTTGCATAAATTTCTGTAAGTTCAATATACTATACCAATTAACATTAAATTTTGTGTGTATATATACAAATATGTATGCTGTATTCTTTTAAGGTTTCTAGCATAATACGAGTTTATCTTTAATTTAACGCTGTGATGAAGTTAAATTCCTCACATTATAGTAGTAAATAAATTGTTTGAAATTGCTTATTTACATAATTCTTAAAACTAAATTAGTTGTAAAATTAGTCAACTCTCAGCTGTTTCAGATATTCTCTGAAATACACTTATAAAAAGTCCATAATTTAAATCTTTTTATTTTAAATGTAGGCATAATTACTTATGTAAAACATAAAAGTCAGCTAGTATACATTTTGAGCAAGATAATTTAGAAGGTTCTCAACGGAAATTGGAGTAATAATGAAGTTGTTTTTTTTAATTTAATTTTTTTAATTGCCCTGGGTTGTAAACGACCCTGGGCTAAAAAATAAAATTGATTTTAATACGTTAAAATGAAGTTGAAATGCAACTATGATATAATTTCAATAGAAAGCCAGTGAAAACAAGTGGACAGCAATAATTGACAATATTATCAAGTTCAAAATTTCAACCAAGTCAAAGTCCACCGGTCAAAAGTAAAATCATATAGTTTTATTTCAACCAAGCCATCAGAAAAATAGACTAAAACAAGTTAAGATTAAATCCAGTTACTCTAGGCAATCATTAAATTTTGGTACAAAGCAAAGTATTTTTGTTATCCAGTAATACTACTACAATGTTAGCATATAGTCACCGACTAATAAAAAACCTTCAATGAAGGCTATCCAGAGAACATTTCACATTGATCTGGAGAGTTGATGGCTATAAGGCTATGATTTGTGTATAATGGATCAATTGGTCACTCAAATTCCAGTCTGGCGGAGGTCTAGGCTGCCACATCGATTGTGGCGCTTTGCTCCATGGCTACTTGGCTCTCCATTGTCAATTATATGGGTCTCAAACAAGCATCTGATGCTTCCTGACCCATTAGATGTTATGTTATGCTATGTATGACGTCGCTCTGCTGTAGGCCTAAGCCTGAAGACCGGACAACATGACAGCTGGGCCACGCAAGCCTATCGCTCAGGCCTACAACAGGCCTATATGGATCACGTTGACTCAGAAACGTGACACCGTGACGGAACTGCAGGATTATCCACGAGATAACTAATAATTATTTAAATCTACAGAGACCTACATGATTAGGCAAGATTACAGAGAATTGCCAAGACTCTGATGATGCACGTTCGTTAAGCGACTCTGATTATAATTAATATTAGAGGTCTACTTGTACAGTTATTAAGAAGGCTTGTATACTATAATTGTATTGTATTGTATTTTTATATATTACGGTTGTACTTTCTAATTAATACCATATGCAATACTGAAGGAAAACATTGTTTGCATTCGAATCGAAACTAAACCTGCATCCTATTTTTAGAACTAGATTACTGTAGGTCATTATTTTATTTATTACACTTTTATCCGAGATTAGTCTTTTATTAACATTTTATTGTCTCTTTTACAATTTACTGTCTTTCCCATGGCCATGATTAGCATTGAAGCAATATTCACATAAGCATGTCGTAGAAATGTGATCTATGTTTATATGTATTTATTTTACTGAGGTAAATAATGTTTTATGTAAATATATGTGATGATGATGACGCTTGAATAGCCTCTTAATGACAGAATTATCAATTTCAATAAATCAGTCAATAAATGAGAATTTAACATCCACTTCATTATCTGACGACGACATCGGGGACATTCTTAAACACGAGCTTATAGAGATCAACTGATAAAAGTCTAAACCCGGATTTAGCTTCTGATTTTTCGCCTGAGGGCACCTTAAGTGACGGGTCGAGTGAGAACTATCATCACTGATTTAGGAAACACTGTAATCATATGACACCCCCTAGTCGAATCTTCTACATGCACATACTTGCTTGTGTTTATGCGGAGAAGTCTTAACACTAGTTAACTTGAAGAATTGACTCGCCAACAACTGCACGTGATCGTTACTGCGATTAACGTATATATTCGAAAGCGTAATAAAAAATTTCCACAAATGTAGTTTTTCATTGTTTATGGAATCATATAGTGCAGTGTGTGGTAAAGATTAAACCGTTGATGGAATGGGTTTAATAGGTGGAATATAATGCAACAAATATTTCATGTCTAAGGATTATTTTATTATTTTATTTTTATGTCTCGTGAACTACATAACCAGTATGAATTCACAATTACAATGAACTTCGCTGCATATTCATATTTGACTGTTCTGATTAAATGGATATTGACAGGTTACTTGTGGGTCTTTATTAAATTAATTAATTAACTGCAGAATTCGAAAACTATACACACAGTGCAATTATTGCCTGTATTTACCATCTTGTCTCATTGACTGTATTTACCATCTTGTCTCTCGCTGGGTTAAAGTTACTAATTTTGAAACGAAGAATTTGATAGCAGGGTCGATTTTCTCAAATGTGTGCAGACTATAAGAATCAAGCAATATCCTCTCTGTTTCCGTTCTAATAATTTAAACTCGGTTCAATCATGACTTTCCTTATAGGAGTATATTCTATTCAAACGCTTCTTTGACTTAAATCTTATACATAATAACTATGCACATAACTATATATTCGTATATAACTACATAACTACATAACATAATATATAGCTATATATCTAACTATAACTATATACATAACGACACCGTCTTCACAAACTACCGAGCATACGATATGTTTTTGATTTTATTCTAAAGTAATAGTGCGTTTTCTTAGATATTTGGCACATACCAACAGGGGCCTATTTCTGATTTATACTGAAAATTTAAAGAGAATTGTATGTATAATCACTGAGATATTGCATTTTGTATGTGACTCCTAGTAAGGTCTTGATTCTCAATATGGGCAAAACAGGGGGGGGGGGTGGAGTTAGCGTCATCGGTAGAGTGTTCGCCTCGGAACCAAGTGAATCAGGATCGAATCCCAGGTCAGTCGACAAGAAAGTGCAGAAAATAGGTTGTCTGAATGGCTATTCGAATATCTAGGCTGGCTGCGATTGTGGGAAAAATTGTCTAAGGGAAAAGATAGGTTTTTAGGAGCGGAGAGGAGTAAAAAAAACCTTTGACGCCTGGCCAAGAATATGTATCAAACATGTTCGACTGTCAGGTGTACATGAAAGCATGTACGAAAGAAAACACAAAAAAGCGTATCCAGTATACATACTGTATAATTTTATGCTTATATTATGCTATTCTGTCCATATTGGGAATGAATATCTTACTAGGAGTCACACACAAAGTGCAATATCTCGGTTATTATACATCCAATTCTCTTGAAATGTTCAGTATAATTATATCACAAGTAGATCCCTGTTGGTAGGTGCCAAATATCTAAGAAAACGCACTGTTACTTTGGTAGAAAATTACAAATATATTGTGTTCTCGGTAGTTTGTGAACACGGTGTATATACATAATTATTATTATTACATACATAATAATTAACTTTTCAAACTTTTAAACTTTTTAATAGTTTTTTTAGGTCCTCGAGAATATGTTTACCTTCAGTACTGACGAATAGCGTCGACAAGTACAATTGTACATGTACATTGTGCAACTCGCCCAGTACGGCAATTATAAAGCTTTACGTAGTGACGGTGTCACCGTCTTCATTTCATGATCACTTCATCTTCAATACATCACCGTCTTAAGTGTTTATTTTACTCATTTGAGTCTTTTCAATACTTAGAATTATAGGGCATTCGCCGATTTTCTTAAATGTTTGCGTAACATAAAGTACTAAAAACTCCTTCCTATCTCGTTCATTATGAAAGTTACATACTAGTAGCTGCGCATAATAAAATTATAATATTACGTCGTACAATTTTCAACACTTCTTCACCCTTCCCCCTGTCAACTAGTGTCATCAAGGGTCTGAACCCCCCGTCTAACCCTTCATTAATACGTCATCAAAAGGTGACCCAGTGGAAGAGGATGGCGGTGGGGGAGGAGAAGGTAAAACATGGATTAATCATTAAGCAATACAAATTTGGTAAAAAGAATTGAAGAAACTGCCAACAATTTAAATGTTACATTCCTGAAAAATATTCTCAATCAAGTGCGGCCTTGTGGCAGTTGTAAGGTTTTTGCGGAAAAGCATAAAGCTGTAAAGCTAAGCTTAACGTCTATTTCCGCATCGAAGGACAATGGCAGAGACGGACCCGGCTGCGACAGTGGGACTGGAACCCGTGACATCCTGAAAAATCCAACCGTCCATTAGGACGGTTGGATTTTTCAATTTGACAAATTACCATTTATAACGTCATCAAGTCCCAAACGTTCACACCTCGCCCCCCGAAATCAAGTATCGCCAACCCCCCTCCGGTGGGCTCACGGTCACCCATCTGATATTCTTTAGTAGGTCTAATAATGATATGGACGATATCAATTATAATATTTCATTTTACCTCGGCTCACTTTCTACTATTGTCATGATTGTAGTACAGGAAGCCTAAATTGTAATACATGGTGCACATAGACATTTGCCGGTACAAGCTGGAAATAGTTTTGTAGGTGTATTTAAATATCCTGATCAATGTCCCAAAAGTCCCAAGAAATCCTAGGTGTGAAATTGCAGCTTTTGGCCGAAATCCAATATGGCCGCCCAATATATTGCATCTTAGCTATTTCAGCTTGTGGTCATCGTAGATGTTCTTGTAATATATCAAATACCATGTTATCGAGGTCAAGGATTCCTTTTCAAATTTCAGTTTCACAATCAGATTACAAATAAAGACAACGAATTGACGACTACGGCTTATTCTACTGGAGAATGAAGTAAATTTGTGTGCTGCTTAAGCATACATTTGTTGCCATTCCATTGGGTGGCTGAAAGAAAATTCCTTTTCATACCATTTAAAACCCCGTGATATTGTACTATTCATATTTATAGGCCGTGCCGACCCAAAGCAACCTAAGAAAAATAACAGTTAATTTGAGGAATGTGGTAACACTTTATTAATAAATATAAATAAACAAAAGTGAAAATAAGGCAGACTTGAAGGTGTGCTTCTCCTATGAACTAGCGCCACAACCTCCTTCACTGTTTGATGACATATCAATGAGTAACGGTCAAAAGTCTTTATTGGTACCCCTGCTGGAGACGTATGGTCCGACATCACCATCCGACATGACTATCCATTCCAGCAAACTCTCGTTATACTCCTGAAGATGGCCACCTTCTACACTGTGTCGTGCGGCCATAGCCTGCATCATTCGATGAGGTTTGCAATTGCTACGGGTCATATGTTAAACGTCACTACGGTAATAAGGTTTCTGTTATCTTCCATGGATGGCTATGACATCTCAGGAACAAAGGACATTGAAACACAAGCGAAGATCCACCAAGAACTCATCGGTTGGATTTCAACCAGTGACAACATACAGTGTTTAAGCTCACAGTCAGGGTTCCTTTCCAATGTAAAGGACAAAATTGCATGCATAGCCCTTCTCACAGAATATCTACTTTGGCGGAAATAACTGTCATCCAATGTCCCGGCGATGCCAATCAGGCAAATTGTCTGTACCTCAATGGAAAATTACATTGAGGTAATAACGAATGGAACCCCTCTTGTTATTGTTGGTGAAAGGACTGATCTGCTTGTGTTAAGGATAGGTCCAGCAAATAGTAAGAATAGCACAGACGTCGGGCTACATTCTTGTTTTTTATGCCATGACTGGCTGTGATGCCAGTCATGACCATATCCATTCAGGAAAGGGAATAGTTTGTGCTTCTCAAAGTTGTCAAAGAACGATGAGCTATGTAATTGCGTCAATGTCTTCAACAACAAATTTGCAACGTGACGCTGTGATTGCTGCTGGTGAAGCATTTTTGATGAACATGCACCAGCCTGCATCCGACGCGCACAAAGCGACAAATAGCAAAGCAACCAGTGTATACCAAGTTCGACCTAGCAATAATAATTCCACCAACGTCATGTGCTGCAAGAGAACATAGTCATCCAGTGTTCCACCATGTTCAACTCTGGCGCGGAAATATTCTACCACAGACAGACTGGGGATGGAAAGTGGCCAAGAACATCCAGTTCCTGTGACTTCCCATAAAATAGCTGCTCCTCTCAAACTTCTTAATCTAATCGTTTGAAACTGCAAGTCTGGCTGTGAGAAAACATGTCAATGCAGCAAGCAGGTTTGATGTGCAATGCTATGTGTGGTTACTGCACCGGTAACGCTTGTTGTAACATATTCGTCGAGGACGATATGGAAGATAATGACGCAGTCTATAATCAGGTAGAGATACTGCAGACATATGATCGTGGACAATTTGAGGAGCAGTTCGACAGACCGAGTGAAACTGAATGACTGTTAAAATTTAGGTTAAATTTCGAACACAATTTCTTCGAAATGCAATGAAAGTTTGAACTGAACTATCTTTATGTTGAATTTATAACAGACACGTATTGATTAATATATTTAGTACAGGATATTTGTAATCTGATGGTGAAACTGAAATAAAAAAGGAATCATTGACCTCGATAACATGCTATTTGGTATATTACAAAAAATCTTCTAAGATGACCACAAGCTGAAATTATAGCTAAGTTCCAATATATGCGGCACCCATATTGGATTTCTTTGTGCCTATTTGTAATCTGTTTGTGAAAGTGATATAAAATAAAGAATCCTTGACCTCGAAAACATGGTATTTGAGATATTACAAGAAGCTCTACAGAGCTCTACGATGACGACAAGCTGAAATAGCTAAGTTCCAATATATGCGGCGGACATATTGGATTTCGTTGTGTTTATTTGTAATCTGATTGTGAAACTGATTTAAAATCATTAATCCTTGACCTCGAAGACATAGTACCGGTATTTGATATATTACGAGAACTTCTACGATGACCACAAACTAAAATAACTAATACCAATATATGAGGCAGCCATATTGGATTTCTTTGTGTTTATGTAATCTGATTGTGAAACTGATTTAAAATAATTAATCCTTGACCTCGAAAACATGGTATTGATATATTACAAAAACTTCTACGATGACCACAAGCTGAAATAGACAAGTTCCAATATATTCGGCGGCCATATTGG
>JAQFZF010003270.1:0-11525 GCA_034695365.1 Enchytraeus norvegicus
AAGCTGCAGACTCAGATACTGCTCCTACAATATTAGGCTGGGTTCGGGATTTTTCGCAAACCTTAGACTTCCATGTGGTCCAAAAATTCTTACTATCCCCACTATATAGTGAATTCAACAGTGAGTCAGATAAGGATTTTTTGGAGTTTAACTTGCTTAACTTAATCATATCTCTATATTTTCTCTTGTCTTCATTGCGTTTTTGAAATATTGGGCCTGCCCTAGGTTTACCAGCATTAACCCATGCCTGATGAGATATCATGCAATCTTGTTTAAGAACATTTAAACTCTCACTCCACCAATATTTAAATACATCAGAATCTGTATATGGAATTGCTACATAGCTGGCCTGCAACAGAGCCTGCACTATACTGTTATACCAATGCTCTATGTCATAAGAATTACAAAGTTCGTTTATGTCACGATAATAGCAAAGATTTCCATACACATGAGAAATTTCATTAAATATTGGATCAATTAGTACTCTAGTATAATCATAATAGTTGTTTACATTGGCATGGTCAAATCGGAAACGGCCAACTGAAGGCCTATTGTTAAGTGCAAATCCTGCCGTGGTATTCGCTCCATCATCAGCTACAACGTGTTCACCTGTATTCGATAATAATGAGATATTCAGTTTAATTTCTACAGGCTCATGGTCTGAGTAATTAAATGCTGAAGATACAACATCATATTTAACAATAGATTGCAAAACAGAATTAGAAACACAAATGTAATCAATGATACTATGACAACCTTTAGCACTGTTACTAAACGTATAAATCTCCTTAGAGTTGTACATCATGATATCTATAACATTTATTTGATACATTGTAAGAAATTCTTTTATAATACATGATACCTCGCTATTATTAAGCAAGTTATTATTTAGGTCACCTCCAAAAATTATTCCCTCATATTTAATAACATCAAGCGTATTACTGATATCAGCAAGTATTTCAAATAAAATATCTTTATATTCATTGGAATTGTCTTTGCATGGAAAGTATGTATTTATAAAGATATGTTCACAAATGCGAATTATAATTAATCTCTCTTTTATTAATAATGGCATTGCATGAGCTGCTATAGAGTTGTTTATCATTGTCAAGCACCCACCGAACGGCCTTCCCACCAGTATATTATTTTTTATGGTGCTTTCCATAGCTGACATACCAAAACATGTATAATTTTTAAATGTGTCAAATTTATTCATATTCCCAGGTGTCAACCAATGTTCTTGTACATAGATAATATCGTATTTACTATTTGAGCATACATCTGAAATGAGCGATTCACCTTGATTAAAGCCGTGCATATTGTATGTCATTACAGATAAATCAGTCTTATTACTATTCTTTGTGTTATTCATGCTATATCACAGAGGGTAAAGTGACAGCTGTGTCAGTATTATCACGATTGGTTGGTTTCGGCTTAAATTTCCAATCCCTGATATCAATTCCATTGTGCCACAAATATTGGTCACGAAATTTAGCACAATACTGATCGTCTATGCAAACGCGGAAAGTAAGTGGTTTATCGGTTTGATCGGCATCAGTGGTTCGATTAGCCACCAAAAAGCAGCTGATTGGCGCGGCCCCGCAGATGTTAGTAACAAACCTTGACAAAGAGTCTACGGTTTCAGAAGGATCCACGTTGTGGACTGCAAATATTCTCTTCTTTACATATGGTTTGGCTGATCTGAGCACATAGTTAGGGTCGACATTATTGCATTTGCCTATTAGTATTGCTCATTAGTATTCACAAAATGAGTATGTAATCTATAAAAACTAGTGTAATGGTATCAGTGGTTAAAGTGGAAATGGTAGGTGTTGGAACTTAATTTTTGGGCGGTGGTGGTCTGGTGGAGGTGGTGGAACGCAGAGGTGAGATACAGTGAAATTTATTGAGAGGTGGTGGAACGCATAGATGAGATATAGTGAGGTGTCAGAACGCCGTTCCTCCGCTTTCCAGCCCACTTTAAACACTGATTGGTAGTATCGCACTGGCACCAACGTGGAAAAATTTGTTATTCAAATCTTTTTGAACTCAGAAACTGAAATCCAGAGTTTTGTAATATGTGTAACTAGAAATGTTTAGCTTATATATTTTTGTTATCTTGTTATTTTATCCTTTGTATCTTTGTAACATTCCAGGACAAGACGCCCTAGCTCTACTCAGGTGGTCTCTGGTACGAGTATTTTTCCGTGCTTGTTTTGCTTTCATGGACGCTGGACGCAGGCATAGAAAGAAACTTGCTGAAAATGGTACCATTTAAATCAGCATATTGCAAATAATTATAATTGTTTCCTAGTTTTAAATATAAACATTTGAAGGCATATCATTATATTGACAATTTCTCACTCCCTATCACTAACTTTCTCTTTCTCGCTCTCTTTCTCTCTCTCTCTTGCTCTCTCTCTCTTTTTGAAAAATGTGCTGCTTTCGATCTATTCTCAAGTTTGTCAGAGTGAAAACGACCTTTATCAATTGGTGATAACTTGTTCAAATTATATATATATATAGAAGACTTCCTTTTATATGCTTAAAATCATTATATTCACTATTTGTTTCTGTATATCGTTTAGTATGTAGCTCTAGCATTTAACACTCTGCTTTTTTATATGACTAATTCCACATATGACATATGCACATGTTTACAGTTCTCTTCCTTTGCAGCTCCCACTGATTAATGGTACTTTACCTTTCAAGAGCGCACATCAAAACTAGCACAGATACACGATTAGCCATCCTTGCGTGCAAAAGAAACCCTTGCCAAGAGTGCTTGTGTTGTTGTATTATTTTGTGGACAGACCTGGGGTTTGAACCTGCTTTAATCTCTTGCTTCATAGTTGCGCACTCTAATTGTTGTTCTTCAACGCTATCAGCCTTCTGTGCATTGATGATTGTTGCGAATAAATTGACGTCCTTGATATCATCTCTGGGTGAGAAAACCGACGTTAAACCTTTTATAAATATTTTTATAATGATAAATAACTACAATTGTATATTATTTGTAGCTACCCGATATGGTGGTCATACGGCGTCAATACAGCGACGGCTGCACATGCTGTCTGATTCTAGGTATGGTTAGCACTTAAACTTTGGATACTGAATATTGTTTGATTAGTCCATAACATTACTGTCAGACAATATCCTTTTTTCTATCAAAACGTGGAAATAGAATTACTGATAACACATTATTCTCTGTTACTGTTTATTATGATAAATAAATACTAGAAAATGTTATTTGAACAATTCTATACATTAATGTATAGAATTTTAAATCAATTGAATGTTACATTCTTACTCATCGATCCATTGATTGAACGAGTTTGCGAGTTGTCAAATATATTTAATTTGGTTTGTCTAATATTTGTAACAGCTCCGACTTCCTGCTGGATGAAGACATTCCATTGTCGAGCACTCCCAAGTCCTCCGACCTGAACAACGGTAATACATTATCGTCTACGCCTTATAAGAAAGGAGAGAAAGTCAGTCGCAGAAGATCTTGTCCCCCCACTCCTAACAGCATCAACATGAACCTCGACCTGTCTCCCAAGCAGAGTGCTGTTCAGACACCGTCACCAACACACGGTGACACACATGTCAAAGAAAAGATACCAAGGTTATACATTGTTACACCTGGTATTGGTTATACATGGTTTTAGTTATGTTATTTTTTTTGTTTGTTTGACTAAATTGATTCTATTGTATTGCGTTTAATGTTGACACAATACATTTAATCTTACTCTGAGAGAATGTAAGAACCTTACAATTATTATTTATTTACATTGTAATTATTATCATGTTAAATTACTTCCATTTAAGCATTAAACATTTTCTATAATCCTATTTGTAGAAGCAACTGATTCTTTATATCCACTGTAATTAAATAAAAGGAATGCATATAATTTGATACTTAATTGTAAATATAAATTACATTATATTATTTTTATTTTATGTTTTTTCAGAAGAACAAAATCAGGTCGACCGAGAATGATTCAAGTTAAGGTAAATGTCAGCCATGCTACTGTTTTTCTTGTTGAAAATTTTGGATCACTATTTCTGTTTACATTTTTATTAAATTTTGTATTCATATCTTACAATGATTAATTTTGCAGGACTATAATTATAGATATCTCAGTTCTTTATATCATGATAATCGCAAAATATATTTAATTAAACCCAACATAATATGCATGTTTTGCAATGATTTATTTTACAAACTTTTGTCAATATTTTGCAGCACATGAGGGATGTATTGAAGGCGTCGGTGGAGGGCTCCAATAGACCAATGCTTGGGGCAAGAACCCTGAAGGGCAAGGGAAAACCATTCAGCAACAGTGCTCAGTTTCATGTTAGCATTCTAATAGTTATATTTTCCTTTCACAACAATTAAAATTTCTATCTTTGATGTCAATAATTCATTGTTGCAACTTGCAAGCCTCAAAGATTATTAATTACTTAATTAGATGATATTGTGTCGAATCTCAATCTTACCCACTGTGAAACCATAACTGGTTGACTAATTTGTTGGCAATCTCTGATACCACCTTTCAAGAGAACAAACAAATGTTTATTTCATTTTCTACTTATCGTGTTTTAGTGTTGATAGTTTTTACATTTATATGTTGACATCCTTGGTTTCCTTTGGGTGAGGAACCGAACGTTAAAGCTTGATTAATTGATTGACTGCTTGATTGATTGATTGTTAAAAGTCCAGAAGAAGAGGTTTATTTTAAGTTAAAGTGACGAAATGTAAATAAATAAATAATACAAATATTGTGCGTTTATTACTTTCCAGTGCTCATTACAAAAGTTGATGGAGACGTTGAATCAGGCCAATCCATTCTTTGTCAGATGCATCAAATCTAATGCTGAAAAGGTTTGATTTATTTTTAACTTTGTGATTATATTTCTTTGATTGCATGCAAGTGATGCCATAGTTTACAGATCCAGTCATTCAGAGGAGAGATCTCAACTTCGCTCTCAGCACAAGAAAGAGATTTAGCCGATTGCTAATGTTGGTGGGCGTGGCTTCAATGTGTCCATATTTAATCTGTTATCTGACATCGCCTCATACTCGGAAAACACTTTGTCTCTTGATTGACAAACTTTGCTTCTTGATTGATTAGTAGTTTAATTTAACTACTTGACTAACTGGCTTATTGATTGATTGATTGATTAATTAATTGTTGATTGACCGACTGGTAGGTTGTTTGATTGACTAATTGATTGATGATTGAATAAAATTCATTTGTGAGCTCAAAGATTTGTTTGTGTTCTGGTGGTTTGAAGCTGTCTGTAGTTGCACTCCGCTTGGGACGTCTCTGACACCGCCTTCAGGTGAGAAACCGGACGTTGAATCCTCATTTATTGATTGATTGATTTGTTTAATTTTTACAGGCTGCTTGTAAGTTTGACAACGACCTGGTTATGAGGCAGCTCAGATACACAGGGATGCTGGCCACTGTCAAGATCAGGCAGTCTGGATACAACTATCGGCTCTCATTCGAAGTAATTACTGTAATTTATTATTTAAACGGCAAGAGTACCGGTAGTGAAGTACTACTAGTGGCAGTACCGGTAGTAGTGAAGTACTACCGGTAGTAGTGAAGTAGTACTGGTAATAGTGAGTACCGGTAGTAGTGAAGTAGTACTGGTAATAGTGAGTACCGGTAGTAGTGAAGTACTATCGGTACTACTACCAGTAGTGATGTAGTACCGGTAGTAGTGAAGTACTATTTGCTAATATTTCATTTATAGTATTCTATAATAATATTCTATAAATCTAAATACAATGTTCTATTTCTTTCTATATGGTGCCAAATTGTGAATATTTCTAAATGTAACTAAAAGCTAAAGACCAATTTAACGTCAGTTTCGCGGCCCAACAGTTACATCAGTGATATGCGAGTCTTGGCATTCGAACCGTGAACCAATGGCACCTAGTCGAACACTCATTGGATGTGCCATTGACCTTTACATTGACATTGTTGTTTACTAATTTTAACTCTTCTTTTTAACCCTCTATTTGACTTTCTTGTTAAAATTAAATATGTTCATGTTTATGTTTGTTGTTGTAGGACTTCATCAGCCAGTATCACTTGCTGCTTCCTAAAGGAAAGCGGAGCACCAGTGCAGACATTGAGCAGCTGCTACAGACCATTGATGTTGAGAAGCATAACTATCAGATCGGTGAGACTCGAGTAAGTATTGAGTTATTATCAAGATGCCATGAACACATGCAACCTTTTTTTGGCATGTGTACTAGTATTAAAGGATTTTAGTACCAATCGTTGTGCTGTTTTGTGAAATAGTGGTCCTAAAATTGTACTACTTTATTTTTTAGGCTTAGGTCTATATTGCGATATAATTCTGTATTTGAATGTACTAATGCTATTCAAAATCTTGCAACAAGTTTTTTACTCCAATTTAAGCTTCAATATCTAGGGATTATCTATCATACTTTGATGAGGTAATGGCCGATAAACCGTGTCCATAAGGATTCAGCCTCTAGGTGGTATTCCAATCCCATATAGGCTGGATTACAATTAGTATCATATTTTTCCTGCTCCTGCAAAAACATAAGCCTATCTCCCTTTTGAGAGGGACTTCTACTGCATGATCTGGGCTGGTGGATGGTCCTATGTCGTGCTGTAAGGGGTTCTTGAGTCTTTGCTCAACACTCCATGCTCGAATTTATGGAGCAAAGCTTGCGAGGTGGTATAGTTGGTGTCTGGTGCTTAAGGAATAGGGATGAACCCTGTACCCCTTCCAATTAAAGTATAGCCAGTGTCAGCACTACAATTGGCATTCTTGGTGAGCAACAACAACAACAATAAATGATGTTTTGTTAGGTGTTTCTGAGGGAGAGGGAGAAAATGTGGTTAGAGGTAGCGCTACACAAGGCTCTGCTCAGTCGTATCTGCTACATACAGCACTGGTTCAGAGCTCAGCTACAGCGCAGGCTGTACGTCCAGAAACGTGAAGCTGCCATTAAACTACAGGTAGCGATTATTGTATACTATAGTGATATTTATGCACTGTTTTGTTATGCACTGTTTTATGCACTGTTTTGTTATGCACTGTTTTGTTATGCACTGTTTTGCTATGCACTGTTTTATGCACTGTTTTATGCACTGTTTTGTTATGCACTGTTTTATGCACTGTTTTGTTATGCACTGTTTTATTCACTGTTTTGTTATGCACTGTTTTGCTATGCACTGTTTTATGCACTGTTTTGCTATGCACTGTTTTATGCACTGTTTTGTTATGCACTGTTTTATGCACTGTTTTGTGCTGTTTTATGCACTGTTTTATGCACTGTTCTATGCACTGTTTTGTTATGCACTGTTTTATGCACTGTTTTGTTATGCACTGTTTTATGCACTGTTTTATGCACTGTTCTATGCACTGTTTTGTTATGCACTGTTTTATGCACTGTTTTATGCACTGTTTTGTTATGCACTGTTTTATGCACTGTTCTATGCACTGTTTGGTTATGCACTGTATTTTATATTTGTGTGACGTAATATTTATTTAAAATAATAATAAGTCAAATCAATCAATCAATCAGTGGAGGGTTTGTATCTGTTCGTGCAATGCTATGTTTGCGAGTACATTCACATGTAGATGAGTTGTGCATATTCTAGTTTACATTCACATGTTAGTGCATCTGTTTAAATATTAAAATCCTACATAATAATTCCCTTAAACCGTTACACGTTACACAGTGATACAGTATAATGATTGAGACTACAATGCTCGGGTTGGTTGTATATTGTCTTCGTCATATGACAGTATCTGTGTGTGAGTCATTGTCATGTGCTTGGATCAAACTCTGACCCGCAGGTCTGCTGCATCAGAGCGGAGGCCCTATCCCCAAAAAACGCACATTTGTGAAAGGTGATTTATAAAGCCTTTATCAAAGGCCTTTTCACCAGTATAATATAACTGGTACAATATATGAAGTATGACAAACAATTAAGGTGATGTCATGTTCTTCTACTTGATTTTTTCTGTATCATGTATTATATATGATATATATTATATGTGTTACTTTCTAATAAAATACGATTCAATTTGGGTTCAACATCCTGTTTTATCATCTTACGATGATATCAGGGCCGCCGATAAGCTAAAAAATCATTCCTGGTTGTATTTTAGTTGCCACAATTAGTCATTCTAATACGATATATAATGTTTTATTGCATGTAATCTGTTTGTCATCGTATGTGAGAGTAATTGTAATGTGTTATGTTATATTTTATTGCAGTGCTTCGCAACCGGTGTGCCGCGGTACACCGGTGTGCCGCGAGACGATGCCAGGGGGTGTGCCGCGGTAGAATGCCTGGAAAAGTTGAATTTTGTATAATTAATAAATTTCATAAATATATCTTTAAATGTTTTGATTAACTCGGTTGATTGTAAATAAAATTTGTTCTAACATCCAGCCAGAAATACCTGGCACTAGCAACTCTGTCTGCAATAATGAAACGAGCACAGGTATCGCATTGGGTAAGGTTAAGAATTTCTGTATAGCCTAAACATTTTTACCCCAAGTAAACCTGTAGAATTTAGAGACTATAGTATCGCCATACTCTATTTAGGGCTTATTAGTATACTACTAGTGGGCCCTACAGTGTGATTCTGTTGTGGTGTGCCACGGGATTCTTGGGGAAAAAATAGTGTGATGTAGGATTCTTGGAAAAATTTAAGTGTACCGTGGATGGAAAAAGGTTGCGGAGCACTGTTTTATTGCATGCAATTTATTTGTAGTCGTATGTGAGAGTATTGTTGGCACGTAAGCTGTTGAAAGCCCTCAAGGAGCGACGGGCCTGTATAACCATCCAGAAACTTTTGCGCGGATTTATTGGGCGAAAGAGGTTTGATTTTCATTTACTGTTCATCAAAATTGAATAATTTAGAATCATTTATATGTTTATTATATGGTGTTTTTATGTGTAAGACAATTGAGATTCAGTCTTGTATTTTATAAATTTCTCTAATTATCTGATAAGGGGCTAAATATTTCCTTTTATTGTGTGCGATTTTCTCGTGTTGGGTCCAGGATATTTGAGAATTGTCCAACCGATAACTGCACGTGTTTCGTAAGTGCCATTTGAGGCAGATACTGAGGAAGGCAATGGAAAACCACCTCAGAAACCTATATTTTCCTTGAACAAAAGCATCATTTTAGGTGTGGAAAAGGCAATGCCATTGTGATGAGACTGGCTTATTAGGTTTCTCGATGGTGTACTCATTAAGGAGCGAGATAGTTGATTGTGTGTAAGAATTTTTGCCTTGGACCTTCCACGTGGCAGTGCACTGGATAGATAGACTTCTTTACCACATGAGCTTGTTTTTGTATAATATTTGACTATGTACATTGTGCACAATACATGTGCTCACTAGAACAGGTTTAAAACCTTTCTCTTATTCTTAAATCTGTTCCTTTAAGCTTTTCTTGGTTAATAGATTGCCGCTGTTTAAATTTCACCTTTGTCTGATTCAAAAGAAGGTCCCTCTTGTGTGTTTTCTGCAGGATTCTAGTGAATAAAAATATTTTCATTATATTGTGTAGATCATATTAAATGGTCAATCGATTGATTGATATATGGCCGCCATATCAATTGATTGATTATTATTTTTTATTTAATAGGTACCGAAGCTTATTGATCGAGCGAGCAAGTATCTCATCAGTCTACGAAATACCTGATCACTCCGAGGAAGTTTCACCAAATTCGTCCAAAATTGTTGTAACATCTGCTTTTGATAATCTAGGCAAACCTATATCTGTGATAATCCTGCCGAATTCCCTGGATATTAGTTCTTCTATTGATAAAATAGACTCTACGTTAGGCTCAATTGTACAGATAACGGATAAATTAAAAGAAAATTATGGCGAGTCGTCAGCCCTCGTGCAATTAGAACCTGTTATTCCGAAGTCGCAGGATGAATCTGATACGAATTCCGACAATACCGGAAATGTTTACAAGACTGACATTCAAGTTGAAATAGTAGCTGGTCAGATCAGTGATAATGTTATCAATGACTCCGGCAAAATTTGGAATGTTGACAGAAGTCCAGACATAACCAGACCTACCAATAAAACCTGTGACAACTCGTTAATAATAGCAGAAACTGAGAAAGTTCTGAGAAGTGAGGCCAATAAATCGCCAAATGCTCAAGAAAATGAGAATGCAGTGAAAGCATCTAATGGGGAGACTTTACATAGATCAGAGATACAAGTTGAGACCGATAGGTATCTGTTCTCTTTCGGTCTGTCTGTCTGTCTCTGTCTCTCTCTCTCTGTCTCTCTCTGTCCTCTTCTTTTTCTTATTCTCTATTTGTTTTTATCTTGCTCTCTGTTATGCAAATTTCACCTTTCTTCTGGAGAAATCGATAAGAGAGTAATTTTAGGATTTTCACTGGACTAGTTTAGCAGATATCTATTTTAGATGTTACAAAATCAAACGTGATTTTTTAAATGGCAGATATCATTTCGGATGATCAATTGATCATGATCGCCACACTCTGATGCTTGTTAATTTATATTTTTTTTCACACCTTGTAACAAAATTAATGAGCAGTATTTAATATAATCTTATATAATGTTTTGATTTCAGGAATCCAAAGCTTCAATTAGATGTCTCTCAGGATCCTACCGAAATAGTATTCATTACAAATCACCCAGCTAATAGCATGAGGAAAGAATCCCCTCTGTCAAGTGTTATTTTAAAGATTCCTTCCGTAACGCCAGTATTCCCTGTTCTTGAACTTGATGCAGAACCAGTATCGAGAGCTCGAAGCAGAAAAAGTGGAGCATTTGAGGAGATTTCTCCTAAATCTAAATCAGATAGTGTGGATGGACCTGCTTCCAGTAAGGT
The DNA here is from genome assembly GCA_034695365.1 of Enchytraeus norvegicus. Classification (NCBI taxonomy): domain Eukaryota; kingdom Metazoa; phylum Annelida; class Clitellata; order Enchytraeida; family Enchytraeidae; genus Enchytraeus; species Enchytraeus norvegicus. Next base: position 10,896 of record JAQFZF010003270.1, read on the forward strand.
TCATCCAGAGATAGGAAATCTCTCTAATAACACAAAGCAGTTGAAAAACAACCATGAAGAAGACACGATGAAGAGTTTTTCTCGTGATGATGTGTAAGTTGATTTGAGTTTGACTATTAATTATTATTATGAGGTCAAGCTATTGTGCTATTTGACAGATTTGACAAAGTGCTATTGAAAGTATCATGAGCGGCATTGAATCTTTGTAAAGCGATTGAGAGCCTCTGCCAATGAAGTAGGTTTTAATGTGATAACATGGGGTGCAAGAGTAAAACTGCAATGCAATATTATGGGTTTAACGTTCTTTCATCATCTCACGCGATATAAGGGACTTTAAGTACCTAAGATCGCTATCATATTAGCGCATTATGAAATTAAGATCATCTTTTATATTTTGTCTGAACCCTGGAACTTGCATTCAAGATATACCTGAATAGATAATATAAGCTTATTTGGCTCCAAATCTTTCTGAAGCCGTTTCTGTCTTAGAGATAGAGAACTGCTCTGTGAAACCTTGGTCCTGTGTTAGATTCCTCAAGCATATTCCCTTAAATTTCTTTTGCTAGTAGATAAACAGAAACTCTTAATTATCTGATTCTATGTTCTGTTATGATATGTATGTATTGTTGT
>JAQFZF010003271.1:0-11524 GCA_034695365.1 Enchytraeus norvegicus
CAAGCTTAAAACTCACTTTTTTCCTCCTTAGTCATTTTATTATATTATTGTCGGTTTTATGGATAAATGGACCTGCAACGTATTTCGACCAGTGTTGACCCCTGTTTCTCTTTCAGTACTTGTGATTTCCTAACTGGACCAGTCAGTAGTGCTTACAAGTGCTGTTGGAGACTTCCCTGATATCGTCGTTAGATGATGAAACGGGCGTTAAACCCTTATTGTATTGTATTGTATTGCAATATTTCTGATGTGGGTTGGTCCGCATTTGCATAACATCAACCAAGTGTTATTGAAATGAAGTATTATTTGCTATATTGTACTCCGTGCCATGCTAGGCTGATAGGCAGGAGGCCACAGGCTCGTATCCCAGCCGGGTCTGTCTCTGACAGTGTCCTTGTGGTACAAAAAAGAAGTTAAACTTAGATTCACGGCTTTATGAAAAACTTCAAACTATATTTTAAAGTTTGTTAATTTATGTTTGAATTACAATAATTTAACATGTGATTATTAATGTGTTAGATAGCGTAGGATTATTGTAATGTGTTTAATGTTGATTAATGTGTGACACATTGTGCTTGTTTGTTTTTTAATCACCGGACCAGCGCCATTTAGGATCCAGTTTTCTCTTCAGCTTGCGTTTTTGCCAATCGTTTTGGTGAACTGGTTTGCTAAGAAACCACGTTTATGTGTGTAGAAGCTGCATGCTGTGTGTGACACATGTGTGACACATTGTTTATGTGTGTAGAAGCTGTATGCAGTGTGTGACACATTATTTATGTGTGTAGAAGCTGTACGCTGTGTGTGACACATTGTTTATGTGTGTAGAAGCTGTATGCAGTGTGTGACACATGTGTGACATATTATTTATGTGTGTAGAAGCTGTATGCAGTGTGGGATACATTATTTCTGTGTGCAGAAGCTGTATGCAGTGTGTGACACATTATTTATGTGTGTAGAAGTTGTACACTGTGTGTGACACATTATTTATGTGTGTAGAAGCTGTACGCTGTGTGTGACCTATCACTCAGTCTCATACTGACCAAGGTGACAAACATCTCGTACAAAGATTTCCCAGCTGAGCCAGTGCTACCAGCTAAACTCTTCACCCAGGCTGATCTGGTAGGTTCTCCATCTTTATACGTCGTCCCTAGCATCATCCTTGGTTTGGATGCTTGATAAACAGGATGTCATGGGTGCCAGTCCCAGCCGGGTCCGTCTCTGACAGATCTCCTATACGGAAACAGACTTAGCTTTAGCATTACTGTTTTGTACTGTGTGCGTAAGCAACAGTATTGTATTGTTGAGCCCTGTGCTTGATAACTGTTATAGGGATCAAGCATCAACTTCTCTGTTTCATTCATTACAATACAATACAAAACAATACAATATTTAATAGCGCCCCTATATACTAGGTATCTGAGAGGCGCTTTCTGGAACAGTGAAGTTGTCTAGGCTGCCATATGCCACACACGTGTCAAGGCCTCCGCAAGTCTAGAATTTGAACGAACAATTGGTCAAGTAAACAGAAGAACACAGAGGAGACATTGATTTCACTATCTCACAATATGCCGTGATTTACTGATGGTTTCCACCGATTTCGGAGCTCCATATCTATGGTGGTTGGTTGCTAGGCGACTGGCTACTCAAGATATAGAAAATAACCTTAGACCCATTGATTTGAATTACCTTACCTCATGTTCAGATATCAGCCATTGATTAAGTTTAATTTACTTTTGATTTTACTCTATAATGAAGTCGTCAATTGATTGATTGATTGATTGCACACAGACCTACCCTAACACGATGACCTACCTGCCAGCAGAGCTCCTAGGTGGCGCCAGTGTGTTACTACCAAGCACTAACAAGGTTTGATTAATTGATTAATTGATTAATTGATTGATTGATTGATTGCTCTAACTCTAGCTCTATTGCTCTATTTGGTCTGTGCTCTATACTTGTCAAGACTCACAGCAACAGTTACATATGTCAGCATATTGATCTAAAATTCTAAATCAACATCTTATTGCTGAATCGGCGCTACATGCCCTTTTGAAAGCTAAGTTTAACGTCTGTTTCCGTATCGAAGGATACTGTCGTAGACAAACCTGACTGGGACTCGAACCCCTGACAGCTTGCTTGTAGAGCAAGCATGTTACCGACTATGCAAAGGATCAGTATTCAGGGTGTGTTTGTATTTTATTGTATTTATTGTCGTTGCTCCTTGTGGTAATTTCTGCAGAACGACAGTATTAAAGAAATAGTTGTATTGTTAGACATTGTTGTTGCCCACCCCGAAGACCAGCCGTGTTGCTGACCCCTTTATCATCGTCCTTGGGAGCGCTCATCCATGGCTCGCCGCCAGGTATCCAGCAGTCGCAGGGGTTGTTGAACGGTTGTTCCATTTATAAGTCTATTGGAGTAAGTGTTGTCTGTATTTGTATGTATTGAAAGAGGTGTATTGTGTCATGTGTTTGGTCAGAGCAAAGTGGGTAGTGTGGTGATGGGTGTTCGGAAGGGTTAATTTTGTGTAAGTAGGATAAATGAAAGGGTGATTTGTTAGTTCTTAATTGTGATAGAACTCATGTAACGTCTTCAACATCACCTTTTGGTGAGGAATCGGGCGTTAAATCGTCATTGATCGATTGATTGATTACCTATGCTGCCTGTTAGAGATGTCATGATGTCTCTTGTTGTGCAATGCTTAGCCAACGACTGGTGCAACTGTTAAAAAGGACGGTGGGGTGGGATTGACTGTTGCGGGAAAACCCCAGAGCAGTGATTCCCGGCGATCATCGTCAGCAGACAAGTCAATAACTGGGACGGCGAGTGCAGCAAGGTCAAAGCAAGATACGTCTGGGTCATCAGTAGAACCTGTGTCCCCTGGGTCGTCTCCACAACATGCTAGCTCTAGGGCAGCAGGTAGAGTCAATCAATCAATCAATCAATCAATAATTTTTAAAAATCAATCGATCAATCAATCCATCTGTTCCATATCAGAAATTACTCCTATTTCGAATTTCCATGTCTTTATTTTCATTAAAAATACTCTGTCATATTTTATTCAGAAATAAACACTGTTTCCGGTTGATCTTGTGTCGCTCTTACCGAATCTGTAACAAGTTTTTAATTATTTCAAAAGTATCAATTTTTGCGAGTATTTACATTTACCAAACGTTTAATTTCATTCATATTTCAATACCTATTTAAATTTTCTTATATGAAAATACCTATGGTGGGTGGAGGGACTCGGCACCACGGCTGGCACCTTGGGCGTGCAACAACAGCACTTTAAACTGTTTGATATATTATGATTATTGATCAGATAAACCTGGCCGCCAGCCAGCCAGCAAGAAGACTACAGAAGACAAAGCCACGCCCTCTCAGCCGTCAGCCAATAGGAGCAGCCGTTCTAAGCGCACTGTGGAGGAATCTGATGATGAGTCTCAGCATTCAGACGTGTTGTCTGAGGGCAGTAGTAGATCATCTAGGAGAGCCAGTACTGCTGTGGGGGTCAAACCTAAACCTGCTGCAGTCACCGGTCAGAGGTACGTTAGATAATCTAATAGATACATTAATAAAATATAAATGAACCGCCATGCTGACTTGTCGACAATTATGTTACTTGTCGCCATTGATATTTTCCTTCCGGTTTGCTGTATTGTTTACAATTTATACAGTGTTACTATGTGTACCATTGTGTTCCACTTCTCTCTAAGCACAGCTGATAGAGAGAAGTGGGACACCATGACCGTCAACGCTGAAACCGACAGGACACCTGAAAGAAGAAGACGACTATGTGTAGTACTGTGTACAGATATCAACCTCCGGTGCGACATTTATTGCTGTGGGTCACAGGCCGTTCTTGTTCTTGATTCTTCTGGTCATATTTATAATCCTATTCCTATCAGATATTTGATATGCAGGACATGTCCACAGTGCAGCTAGTGTTTAAGCTATATGAGATATATGATACTATATGAGATATATGATACTATGTGAGATATATGATTCTATATGAGATATATGATACTATATGAGCGGCGAATGGCTCACGGTTCTAATCCCAGGGCTCGCCCGTCATTGACGTTATACCATAAAACAGACTTTTAATTTTCCCTCTTGCCTTCAGTATTGAGCTTGATATGTAAAGGGTATTTTTGTCACCGCAATGATACCTGTCTTGTCACTCCTATATAATATTTTAATCTCTATAATGATTTTTGGTGACTCAGTTTGTAGTAGTATTTTATTTGTAGCTACAGTTTGTTCAGTTGTTTGTTTGTACAGTTTGTTTGTTTGTAGTTACAGTTTGTTTGTTTGTGGTAGTTTGTAGTGTCATTTTGTTTGTAGTATTTTTGATCAACGCAACGACACCGTTTAATACCCTGTCTTGTCACTCCTACATTATATTTTAATCTTTGCAATCGTTTTTGTTTTATCAGTGTGTAGTGGTATGTGGTATAGGTTGATTGCCCAACTGTCACTCTGGTTCCATGGGTTTACGGTTTAAATCCCAGGGTTCGCCCATCACTGATACAGCCGCTGGGCTGCGAAAATGATGTGAATTTTATCTTCAGCCGTTTGTTTAGGAATGATTTATTTTCCCATATATTTTCACACATGACATACGCACATGTAAGTTTCCTTTCTTAGTTTCTGTTACTGTGTTGTTTTATTTTTATTTTATTTTTTGTTTAATGTAAAGTTAATGCTGGAATGATTGTGAGATTGATTTACTGGTGTTTTATTATAATAGATTGGTTGTTTGATTTAGCTTTTAATCACTTCATTAATCAATTTACAAGTATCATCATTATAAGATTTATACATTTATTTGTTTAATTTATTAATTAATTTATTTATTTATTGATTAATTGATGTACCTGTGTTATTCTAGAGCCTCTAAGATCTCAGACTCTGCTCCTCCCACCAAGAGATCTCGTGTCTCTGCTAAAGACGACTGCTCGTCTAAGATCACGGACTTCATGAAGCCACGCACGCGTCGTGGCAACTCCTCCGCTGACACAGAGAGCGACGCCAAGCCTGAGAGTGAACAGGAACAAGAAGAAGAAAGTGATGGAGAGAACGAGGAACAAGAGGGAGAGAGTAGAGGAGGGAGAAAGACCAAGACTACAGCATCCATCAGTTCACCAGGCTCCTCTCAGACCAGTGGCAAACAGAAAACAGTTGTGGCAACTAAAAGCAAAAAACCCGACAATGCTGCCAGGTCTGTTACACAGAGAACTGTCCATTAATATTTATATAGCAATTTTAAGCTAATGGCAATGTTAGGGGCTTCTATAGTTATCTACAAGTCATAAAGCAACCAATTTTTGAGTTTATTTCTTTGTGTAAAAGGCTGAAGCATAATTTAATGTTAGTTTTCGTGACCTAATGGCTATATCAGTGAGTGGTGAGCCCTGGGATTCGAATTGTGAACCTATGGAACCCAAGTCAGCCACTTAACTGATGTGCTATCTGGTTAGACAATTATCAGTGCTGTCGTTTATTTGTTAGAGATAAATTAATCTGATTAAATTGACATGTTACTAATTACATAAATAAGTCAATCTAATCAAAAAGTTACACGTAGAAATAATCAATTAGTATCATATGTCTAGTATCATGTGATATCAACAGGGTTACTAATCATAACATCGGAAAAGATATTGCTGCTCAATGAGCCTTTCCATTATGTACATCTTTCTAATGTGACAATAAATGATTACATCAATTAATCAATTAATTAATATATCAATTAATCAATTAGTTATTACATTTATTTATATGATAATGTGTGTAGGCCTCAGTCTAAAGGTGATGACAAGTCTAAGACCACAGCCGCTGCTACAAAGTCTTGTGCAACAAAATGTTCTACAGACAAACCTGCCTCAAGTCTCAGGTGATTAGTTATAGGCTCATTCATTTCATTCCTGTACCTAATGTAAGAAAACTATCATGATATCAGCAATTTTTTAGTTAATATTTCACAGTTTATCGAGTCAATTTAGATATTGGAATATCCGAACAGTTTAATTTTATTCTAGAAACCACTTGAAAAATGGATGAAATCGCTCTTCTGAAAACTGAGATGTATGCAGTGGTTTAAATTATCTCATGCGTGTGATTAACTGTGCAATGTCTTATAAATATTATACAATACAATAACTTTAATGGGATAGAAAGCAACTTGCTTGTTTAGACCCATGTTTAACTTAACTAAGTACTATCGTAATTATCACACATATATATACAATACCATAGGCCTACAAACGGGTCCAACGCCCGTCCCACCAACCGACGACGACATGAGGGACGTGTATATACATATACACATGTTTTCCATTAAATTTATAGAACAACAAACTAAAGTATGCACTGACATAGGCCTGATTAATTAATCAATGAGGATTGCAACGTGTGACATCAGGGACGTCAATTTCAACTTACACAATTTCTTTACTAAATATCCAGTGAAGTGAAAAAAGACATCTTATATAATATGTTAATAGCTAATGCAAGAGAAACAGTTGATAACAGTCCATGATCACACGCACGAGGCAGCAGCTGTAAGCGCTACAAAGCTGACACGTCACATTTCCATTAGTTACCTTAGCTGAATAAATGTTTAATTTTCAGTTTTCACCTCTGAGTAAACCAAGCCCTGTGCCCTACCACACGCCCCGGATGTATAGCGTAGTCGGTAACACGCTTGCTCGATATGCAGGATATCACGGGTTCGAATCCCAGCCGGGTCCGTCTCTCACAGTTTCCTTCGATTCGGAAACAGATATCCTAGTGTACCTAGACTATAACTGTACAGGCTATTCAACTAAAGCTATTCTAAATGTCACTGTACAGCAGTAGCGGCAGTAGTACAAGCAGTAGGACAGAGAGAGGTACAGGGGGAGGGGTTAATGGGAGGACAGTGGGAGGGGCTAGACGTAAGACAGACAGGAGAGAGGGGGCGGCAGCTAGAGCAGCAGAGAAATACGCTGACTTTGAGGTATGTAGAAATACTTCATGTGCTGTATTACATATTGTACTACTACATGTGTACATGTATGCAATACAATATAACAATACAATACAACAAGGATTTAACGTCAAGTTACTCACCCGAAGGCGATATCAGGGACACAATAAGTTTGTCACATTGATAATTAGGTGTGTGTAATACATACATTAATAAAGTAACTTAAAGAAAATTTAATGTGTAATTGTGCATTTAAGCTTTGATACAACAGATTAATTATTAATAGACTTTACAATACAGCAATTGTGTATTCCATGCAATCTCTTCAAGTATTTGAATAAATGTTAAATTCATAGTGCTCATGTATAATTTGTTATATTCGTATAATTTCAGAAATGACAAACGCACACGCTAGTTTCCTGTCTTAGTTGCTGTTTTTCAATTCTGCTAGCGCAGGTACACATAAACCTCGAGAAACCCTGGGGTTTTTCTTTCTTTGAGTGACCCAGGTACGATCCTCGGTCACTTGCCTCTTCCGAGGCAAACACTCTACTGCTGAACTTATGTGTATGTGATGTGTGCGATGCTATATTTGTTTACAAAGTTGTTGTTGTTGTTGGTGCAGGTTTCACAGTCGCCCAGTAAGAAGAAGAGATGAAGTGATTGATGGACTGATGACGTAGCTCTAATGGACAATCTTTTGTTTATATTTGAGCCGCACACACATAGGTGCACAAACACACACACACAGGCACACTCACACAGTACTTCTAGACACTGCCAAATATACGCATACACAGTGTTACACACACAGTTATGAGGCGTGTGTGAGCAGACATGCATGCAATGCAGCACACACATACATCTGCACATACTGACACAGATGCACACATCATTCACATAAACATGTGCTGCTCTGTGAATTGTACACATCAAAAGACCGTACACGCACATACCTGCACACATACATGCACACGTACACACACATGCACTGTGCTGTGTGGGCTCACTACTTATTGACTGCTTGGTATAAACTGTATATATATGTACAACACACGGGCTGGAGTTGCATGTTTATATTAACTAATAATTTTTAAATTGGCTAGGCTATTAAATTTTTAGAACTGGTTAATGGATAGGTCACTTGTAATCTCTTTTGAATTATAATTTAGAAAGCAGGCCTAATGACTTAATGCGTCAAAAATAAATAGAATTATTTCTAACTCTATAATTAGAAATTATTCAAGGGAACTTAGTTAATTAAAGTTTATGAAATATATTCCAATTAATTAATAAAATATTAGATGAAATAACTAATTAAGCAGTCTTCAATAATTAAATAATGAGTCTCAAAATGGTATGTTATAATTTTAATCAGATATTTTAAAATTATGAAGTAAGTTTAACTTCGTTAAGTCGAGTTTTTAATGTTAGATAACCCCTAGTTGAGGATAACTACCGGTTATCAGATTTAACCAGTGATTATGTTGTAATCGATGATCACCTCACCTTCAATAAAAATCCTGTTTTATCTTTTTCTTGTCCCACGATGACGCTGCACCAGTGCCGGATTAAGGTGGATGCTATTGATGCTGCAGCATCAGGCCCAACTCTAAAATAGGCTCAGCTGAAAAGGAGACGATTTTTTAAACTAATAATTTTTAAAACCCTTGACTAAAAACATACAATAATACAGTTAGTACGTCGTTTTCATTAGTTTTGTCAGTAGGCCTATGGTGAGTGTGGAATTCATTGCACCAATGTCGGAAAAAATGGGCCTTTTTGGGCTGCAGCGTTAGGCCCAATTTCCTGTTAATCCGGCCCTGCGCTGCACCTGTGTATACTTGTTCTTTACAAGCCCAATTTCTCAAGCTCTGGTTTATATTGAGAGAGTTGAGTGGAGTAGCCACAGGTTACAGAGGTTTCTAGCCCGTGTGTTATAATAGAGACATTTGAACTATCGCAAGAACGTGTAGGTCCGCTGGCTGAATCATGATGTATGCTGAACGTAGTTAGGGTTTTGTCTATATTAGTTACTGCTCATGTTTTGAGAATAATAATTAAGGTTTAGCGTCCGTTTCCTTCAGGGATGATCGCCATCGTTAGGATCAGCTTACTCTACTGTAAGCTATTTCACCTGATATACTCAGTATGCTGAGTCATCATGTATTACTGGTAGGATGGTATGATATAATGGTATTTTTATTAATGGTATGATAATGATCAGAAAACATCAGATGCTTGCTCAAGACCAAGATTTGAAAGCTCTAATCTGCTCTATAGGGAGTTGAACCCCAGACGTCATGATCGAAAGTCCACGACGTTACCACTAAATCAGACAATTTAGATGTTTCTAAGATGTTACATCAGCAGCTTATATGTGTAATCAATCAATCAATGAGGATTTAACTTCCGGTTTCTCACCAGAAGGCGATGTCAGGGACGTATGAATGTATGTATGATTGATTGAGAAGCTTAATATTAACATCGGTGAGCTTGTTTATTGTGTGTGCAAGTGTGTGTATGTGCTGTTAGTATTGAAGTACTCCATGTGCAGCATTTGTTAAAATATAACGCTATTCCTATGTGTGTTTGTTTTACAGTTCAAATTAAGTAATACTATTGTAACCAAATTTCAGCCTTGGCTGTAACCCCCACCCATGAAGAAGTGGCCAATTAATGTGCCCAGTATCAATTTCCTATGCACATAAGATAAGACTTCACCGTTGTGCCGTTATTTCACAATTCTGACTTTGCATGTATTGCCGGTATTCTATTTTCTCTCCTCTCCTCTTCCTATCCTCTCCTGTCCTGAGGAGAGGAGAGAAAAGCCTTTGTTCTCTTGAAACATTAAATTAACTTTTACGGTTCAACTTAAGTAATAATAGAGGGACTAGTTTCAGTCAAGGCTGTCACCCCCATCCTTGAACAATTGGCCAATTAATGTGCCCAGTATCAATTCCTATGTGTATTAGGTAAAATTTCATTATAGTACCTTCATTTCACAATTCTAACTTTGCCTTTATTGCTGGTACTCTATTTTCTCTCCTGTCCTCTCTTGTCCTGAGAAGAGGAGAGAAAAGCCTCTGTTCTCTTTGAAACATTAATTTAACTTGTACAGTTTAATTTAAGTAATAGGAGTGTGCCATGTTTCAGTCAAGGCTGTCAACCCTATCCATGAACAATTGGCCATTTAATGTGCCCTATCAATGTTCTATGTGCATTAGGTAAGACTTCATTATAGTCCCTTTATTTCACAATCCTGACATTGCCTTTATTGCCGGTACTCTATTTTTCTCTCCTCTCCTGTCCTGAGGAGAGGAGAGAAAAGCCTTTGTTCTCTTGGAACATTAATTTAACATTTACAGTTCAATTTAAGGAATAAGAGTGTGCCATGTTTCAGTCATGGCTGTTACCCCCATCCATGAAAATTTATAGTTCAAGCAGATAGTTCCAGTAGATAACTCCAGTAGACTGTTGCACCAGATAGTTCCAGTAGAATCTGATAGTTTCAGCAGATAGTTCCAGCAGATAGTTCCAGTATGTGGTTCATATGAATGGTTGATGGTTTTATGGATAGTTACAATGTATGCAGTGGCGGTTCTTGGCCAGGGCCAAGTCCCCCCTAAATTCTAAATCATGCTTGAACCACCTGCTGGAACTATCTACTATAACTAAATGTTGGAACTAACGACTATGTTCTGGAACTATATACTAGAACTCTCTGCTGGAACTATATAGGCCTACTAGAACCAGTTAATGCAACTATCTGCTGGAACAATCTAATGGAACTACTGTATCTGTAGTAGTAGTAGTATTTGATTAAGAAATCATTATGACACACACACACACTGATAGTATAAACTAGAATACATACATAGCAAAACCAATACAAACAAAATACATCACCAGTCATAGGAGTCAGCATTGAGCTTAAGTCGATCTATTATTCAGAACAAGATCTAAGGTAGGACTTGCTAATATTATAAATTAATATTCAAATAGCATTCTGTTAATAAAGTTTTTAGCTGTGAGAGCAGCGCACAGGGGAAGCGTTCTATTATGGGATCTCTTACGCTGATTATAAGATTGTAGGCCAACTTTAACATGTGGTAATAATTGATTCAATACGTGTTGTTCGCTATTCAAAATGCTACTGAATAGGGTTCGGTCTAGCTTTAGACATTCCTCTTCAAGTTCAGGAATTACTAAACCTCCGTCCAAATCCCATCTCTTTACCTTACTGACAACGCTTGAAAGCTTTTGCTTGTTATTGGCAGAGATGAATCTCCACCAAGCCTGAGAAGCATAAGTAATGGTTGGCAAGAATACTGCTCTGCATACATTATGCAGGACAGTACCAGAAATACCATGGGCCTTTAGGGCCTTCAATGCATGTAATTGTTGATGCGCTTGACTAAATTTCAGCGAACATGCTCGCTGAAAGTTAGCAGCTCGTCTATTGTCACTTCCAAGATGTTCAATTGATTAACACGCTGAATCCCAGTTATAGGATCAGGAATATTTTTCATTGTGTGCCTACTTTTA
>JAQFZF010003272.1:0-11524 GCA_034695365.1 Enchytraeus norvegicus
TTAGTAGGGGTGGGGATTACACCTATATGCAATTGTATCGAGGAGGAGTAGGTCATATTGGGGGGGGGGGCGGGGTAAGTAGGTAAAATATGCGGAATGAATGCACATCCAAAAATAAAAGTACATCCTAGGGTTGAGGGCCATGGCCCCTAAATCTGCGCACGAATATAGGCCATAGTAATAATAATTTGGACGAAACTGTTCGAGTTTAATATTGTGTGGTATGTTGCCCCCTGGTGGGCATTATACCACATTATACCCCTATCCGTCTATTTTTTATTTTTTACTTTACTAAAAATATATAAGTGTTTGCTAGCAAATGAAATTGTCTAACTATAAATCACAAAATAATGGAAATTGAATCTCATGGGACCGAGAAAATTAAGATCTGCCTTAGGGGGGGGGGGGGCGTCATTAACCCGGTCACCCTAAGCTATTATTATTTTTGAACCCAATAATCTGCAGCGCTGGCCACTGAACTAAAATTCACAAAGTTACGACTGTGACTTAAGGCCTAAGGCTATAATACATGATACATTGCTTGATTGATTGGTTAATGACCTATTAGGTGTAAGTACGACCACGGTACTGGTAGTGATAGGCCTAATAATTATAATAAGTATATTTATAAAGCTGCCCGTGTTGAATTCGGGCAACTTGAGAATAGACCAACTGAAAACTCCACATGATACGTAAAAGTCGACTAACGCAAACATCTTCATACTGAAGAAGGTTACGGTAAACCATCACGGAAGTCAGAATATATATTCCCAAGAAAATAGTTTTACATGTTGGTTGTAGTAAAGGCGTGGCCCTTTTGATGGGATCGATTTGATGATCGATGGAGTGCTCATTAGTGAGCGTGATAGCAGACTGTGTTTAAGAATATGTACCTTGGACCTGCCAATTGTAGTGCACTAGAGATAGATTTATAAAGCGCCGCTCAATGCCAAATACCACAGTGAGTGTGTCACTGTGATACAAATCTCAGATGCCTATCTCATTTGAGATAATAAACAGATCTGTTTGAAAAAGTTGGAGAGCCATGATCGCTTGCTTTCTTAATTGGACATGGCACCTGAAGTATTAGAAGAAGTCAAAGAAAGGGAGAGGGAGAGAGAGAGAGAGGGGGGTAGAGAGGGGGAGAGAGAGCGAAAGAGAGAGAGAGAGACAAGCAGACAGGCAGACAGACAGAGAGAGGAGGAGAGATTGCGAGAGATATAAGTGTTTGTAATTAAGTCCTTTATCGCTTATGATCCATTTTAGTGACCTATATGTTATGCATGTGGAGAGTTGATGGCCATATGGCTATGATTTCTGTATAATGGACCAATTAGTCACTCAAATTTCAGTCTGGCAGAGGTCTAGGCTGCCACATCGGTTGGGGCGCTTTGCTCCATGGCTACTTGGCTCTCCATTGTCCATTATATGGGTCTTAAACAAGCATCTTATGCTTCCTGACCCATTAGATGTTATTTTATTTAATATATGCTGCTATGTAGGTCTAACGCTGCTCCGAGCCTACTCATACACATCGGTAAAGAATTCGACTCCGATGTTATGAATTGTCACCGAGATAAATAATTTTAGATCGGTTTAATAGTCTAGACCATTGTTTCTCAACCTTTGGAAGCAACCCACGGGTGGGTCGCCGACTCCTTCCAAGTGGGTCGCCGAAGTCTCAATAAAAAGATTACTTTTCATTGTTTTATTGGCGAAATTGACAAATAAAATATAATTTCAGAGCATGCGAATAAATGCGAGAAACTTACTTCAGTTCACGTTTAAAACTGCATAGTGCCCATCCAAGATAAGTAACCTAGACTACACTCTGGCTGCGCCACGAACTACTCACTACTAAAAGTTACCATTCACGACACCAATTTGTATGAATAATAGGGGCCTAATAAGTATAATCCATATTTTCTATAGTGCTGGAGTAAACAATGGAGTCTAACTTGAACAGACTACAACAGTTAATTCGTACAACAACATTGTATTGTGTACCATGGTGCTAAGCGAGATGTCATCTCCTAGCTACAGCAATGGTAACTGATTAAGGCATAGCCAGCTCTTCTAAATTCTAAGTAAAGAGTGAGCGGGATAATATCAATCAATCAATATAGCTCAATAATCTTTATCTCAATATCTTTATAATAATAGTAGCTCACTCTTAACAAAATTTCAGAAGCTCTCATCTAGACCTAACTGTAAGTGTTATCCTTTCCCAGCACATTTGCTGACGCATTGCATCTCAAAGATCAGGAGATTTATTGCAACTACTATATTCTATGTATACTTTTTAAAACTTAATATAATCCATTTTAACTTAACTTTATAGCACAGGGTCGTGTACCACCCAGGGCCGTTTAACGTCCTTTTTCTCATCCCAAGATGATGTCAGGGATGCTAATAATATAATCAATGTATAATATATTATATATTTTGAGTGCTCTGATCTCAATAACAAATCATCGACTTTCAAGTTCAATATCATAAAATGTAACCAATGAAAACAAAAGAAATTATTTTTTACTAAGATGTCGGCAATCTAATTGAAAGGAATAATGAGTGATCCATGGAACGCGAACCACAGTTTGAGAACCACAGCTGTAGAGAAGCATAAATTAAATATAAAAACAATTATAAATTAAATATAAAAAACAATCGGAATATTCCATAGCATTGATATAATTATAATTAACAAATTTTCATAACCTATCACTTACATGTAGCTACAAAGTATTCAATATCATGTTCATCAAATATTTACAACCATCAGTCACTATAGAGTTTATTCATCACTCAATTTTTAATTGCCTAATCACACAACAGGATGTCTCAAACAACACTGTATAATGGCCTTCAAGAATACTGTCTTTACTAAATCTTCTTACAGGCTAGAATATAATATTATTTACTATGATTTACTTAATTCTTTAATGAAATAGCTTAATAAAACCAAAAGGCATTTTACAGAGTAGTAAGAGCACATTAACATAATTCTGTCACAACCAATCATATAATGATAGCTTGATGAATCAATCAGAAATTAACGTGGATGTTACAATTATTATCATCCTTCATTAACTAAGGATGATAATAGGCACGTAAAGTCTCTAATAGTAGTGATGTACACCAGCATATCAAATTACCAAAATTAAGTTAAACATCTCGTATCACAAGCTTACAGTCAGAGACTCGACAAATTCTCAAACCCGTGCCCTCCTGTTTATTGAGAAAGTATGCTACCAACTAGGCCATCCAATAGGGACAATACAACAAAATTTACATATTGATGAGGGAAGCCATGATTCATACATTACATAAACAGCTTTGCTAATAGTGAAGTCAAACACTGATACCAATCTTAACTAATTAATTAATTAATCAACCAATATCAGACTGATGCCAAAATTTAAAAATGCCGCAGAAGCGGTTGAAAAGTTTAATAATGGAAGTGAAGTAATGTAGCTTTCCAAAGGGCTACCCTGTCACAACCAACATGGCAGCCTACTCTGCGAGTCTGATATTCAACTAGTGATCAAACACAGGAGTCATGTAATACTTCTGTAATAAACTACTCTTATAATTGATATTCAACAACTAGTGTTGACAAATGTTCAATACAATTATCCTTCTTCCAACCATATGTACATGTATTTCAAGGAGTGCGTAAGGAATGCTCAAATGAAAATGCAATTTGTTTAGCTTGATCTATCCCTGATAGTGTCTGTAGACTAGAAGCAGGACATTAAATTCCATATGACTGATAGATTAAACCATAAACAATTACTGAACCTTAGGCCTACACTTCAAATCTAAAATATTCCATCGACAACAAAATACTCGAGCGTCACTTCTTTCTTGACGTGTCTGCGCATGTGCTTGCCAAGAGTTATGGCGTTGACAAACTTACTGTCGCACTCGTGACAAGCGTATCTGAAACATCAGCAGACAGTATCAGCATTAAACAATATCAGTATCAAACAATACCAGTATCATACAATATCGTTATCAAACAATATTATATCAGTATCAAACAATATCAGTATCAAACAATACCAGTATCATACAATATCGCTATCAAACAATATTATATCAGTATCAAACAATATCAGTAACAAACAATTACAATATCAGTCAATTAATTATGGATTTCATGCCCATTCCAATGTCTTATTAATGATAACATCAGAAATGCATCATTGGTCTTTCAATTTCAATGTGCGCAGAGGTGTATGCTGCCACATTCCAAATAATTTTCAAGTATAGGATTTTCAATCGAATTAAATATCTAGAATTAAACCCACCCATGTCCTCTTCAGAGGCAACAGATGTGGATACAGCAGTGAAGAGATCTTTCAGCCGATGCAATGACAGCGTGTGTGTAGAAATAATTCTGCTTGTGGCACCTGGCTGTAACGAGATCCTCCATTGATCATTTAGAACTAGTGTGGCAGTTTGCATAGCACGGTGCTTTACAAGTATACTTACTGTACTGATGGTTTGATGAAAATTAGTAAAAAGAAGCCCTTCTGAAGTAGACTTTGGAGTCACCGTATTCGATTTTGTGATGGTTTTCTCATTAAATATACAAATGGTAGAACACATCTCAAATAAGTGCTGTGGACCTGTCATCAGGCAAAGCACAGGTTGATACAAGAGATTAGCGACGTACCTCGGCTCACCCGTGTGTTTCTCAATATGATCCCTGAGACCTCGAGAATACATGTAGCGCATCCCACACACATCACATGCATACCCTACACATGAAACAACATTAAATATACAACATTTGGACATACAAAAAACTTAATACATCTCACAAAGAATATGATCTCAAACCGCACCTATGATGTTTAGTTGTCCTCGTTCGATAAACCAATTGCTAGCACACCTTCTAGAGAGAAAGATCTAGAAGTTGGAGGGTTTGGAGTCCAGCCAAACCTCTGACTTCATCCATGGACGAGCAAAATTAAATTTTAACAAAAACAATTAACGAGGAAAACAACGTTAGAACATTATGTAAGAGGTACATGTACACTACATTCTCTACACATGTAGTAGGCTACTATAGTAACAAGTAAATGAGAGTTAACGTAACCCTCAAATGGAGATGTTCAGAAAATATGATCTGACAAGATAAAACAGTTACACAAACTCACTTGTATCTTATCTGTAGGCTTTCAAAGTCGTTAGCCGTCATGACTGTGCTTTATTTGTATAAAATAAAAGGACCATACAAAAAGCACAATTCATTAACTTTTTTCCATAAAAAAACAAAGCTAAATCTCTAATTCTATCCTATGAATAAAATTTATTAAAATAATGTAACATCTAGATAACAGTCGCAGAAATTGTGCACTATAATGGCATTGTACTAACGTTTCTCTCCGGTATGTGTTCTCATGTGAGTCTTGAGCCGCTCACTCTGCACATAGCTCTTGCCGCACTCTGGGCACACATAGGGTCTCAGCCCTGAGTGGAGCCTCAGATGAACCCGGTAGCCGCTGGACTCGGTGAAGGACTTGCCGCAGTGGGCGCACAGATAAGGTTTCTCTCCTGTGTGGATCCTCATGTGCTTGATGAGACTGCTCCGCAGGTGGAACTCATAGTGACAGATGCTGCACTTGTACGGGGGCCGCTCACCCGTGTGGCTCCGCATGTGAATCTTACGCTGGATGTAGCTACTGAACGACTCCTCGCACTCGTTGCACTTGAACACTTTCTCACCGGTGTGCGTGCGTACGTGAGCTTTCAGCTCTCCGTTGGTCTTGTAGCTCTTCTGGCACATAGTGCACTGAAATGGTCGCACAGCATCGTGCAGTTTTCGATGATTTCTTAACACAAAACGAGTTACAAATTGTTTGCCGCAGATGTCGCATTCGTTGGGGTCTTTAGCGTAATGTTCCTCTCGCATGTGCTTCTGCATGTCCTTGAACCATTTGAATACTTGACTGCACCTTGGACAGTGAAAAGATCTCTTCCTACGCCACGGCTCCTTGGAGACCTTCTCGTCGGTAGCTAGTAAATATACAATCAAATCATATAAATTGGTACAATATCAAAACCACAATAAGTAATAAAATATATACATGTAGAATGACTGACATTCAGGATGAAATGAAGGAAAATAGTAGGCCTATTTCTTTTAATTAATTAACAATTTACTAACAATGATTTATAAAGTTACCACTTACACTCGACAAACAAATAATTTGTTACATATACAACAACAAAATAAAGTTAGCTTAATGATAACCTAAATTTCTACATGATAATGTTTACTATACCACTTTGTTAACTTCAACTAATATAATACGTCGGTGGTAGTCTAGTAGTGGAATAATGTGCTCCGGCCCAAGGGTGATTGAAGAGTCATGGGTTCAATACCATCTGGATCAGACTACAGTACAGAATACTAATGCCACTAGTATTAATCGTACATCAGCGCTTGCTGCATTAGTGCGCTCTTAACTGTAAAGGTACCAGTGGAATGGCAGACAACAATAAATACCAAAATAAAACAAACTAAGAAAGGAAACCCTGTAAACATGTGCAGTTGCTATGTGTGAAAAAAAATATATATACAGTATTTTATGTAATGCTAACTTCATCATATTCACAATTATTGCTAGAAGCAACTAATTCAGTAAGGAGATTCAACAGATAAAACTTGTTGATGTAGCGACTATAATAACTACGATACGTTCATTGCTCACGATATCTTCAGATTTGATAATCACTGCGGACAAATTTCTCTTCAGTATAATAGATTGCAACAAGTAAAAAGTCTCTTATACATACGCTGATGATCATTAGTTTCATGCTGAGTCCTGTCTGAGAGACGAATAAATGCTAGAGAGCACATAGAACACTGGTAGGTCTTAGGGGCTTTACATTCTTTACCTGAACTTCCACCTAAACATACACAATAATAAACAACCATCATTCCTATAAATTTATATACAGACGTAGGCTATGCGTAATGATAACATTATTAAAGAATGACAATAATATTCAGTCAATTATCAAACATATAGCAGGCACTAGGCATACTGTTAATAGTAAAAAATAATACAATTAATTGAAGCCAGTGGTTAGACTAAAGTAAACTACACTGAATGTCATTGAGTGTCGCCATTGAACTACTCTTTCTCTCAAGCTCAGAACTTGAAGCATTCAATAAAATTACCTGCCATTTAGTGGTACTAACACAGTAACTTTGTTACTTTCAAGACTAATAGGCCTAATTAATTGCTAATATTATATTTCCCAAGATTTAACAGTCAGGAAATCAGCCAAGTGTATCACTGTTGCGGCCTCTTTAAGTAACACTTTGAAATGGAAATGCAATTAAAATTTACATAACCAGTTCGTAATCTCTGTATATATTATCTGTTAAACATTGAGAAGATTGTTTATCATCACATGCTTGCTTGTATATTGATTAATACCTGATCATTGACATTTATAATATTTGATAATTCTAATGTCATTCAGAATTGATTTCATATGATTTTTAGAATTCAAAGTCCTGCTCTCAACAAGTAAACATACCAGCACCATCCACTGAGCTCCGAATTGCACTAACGGTCGCAGCAGTATCCAGTAAACCATCCAATAATGATTCACCATCTAAATCATCCACCCCAGCCCTAACATCACCTATCACACATATCACATGAACATCCACCCCAGTCCTAACATCACATATCACACATAGCACATACAATCACATGAACATCCACCACAGCCCTAACATCACCTATCACATTATATCAAATACAATCATATGAACAGCTGCCAATCTTTGTATCACCTATCACACCACAGCCCAAATATCACACAGATCACATGCAATCGTGATATCGGACAATGCTCACAGGTCTTTCTCTCTCTCAGTGCATTGCTCAACAGCAGGTCAATGGCATATAACTGTAGAGTTTGTATGCCATTTTTACTTGGATACAATTTTGTTTCCTTTTAACCAGTGACAGCGTTAGTCAGTTACTACGAAACACGTGCAGCTTTCGGTTGGTCTATTCTAATATATGCCAGATCCAACACGGTCAATAAGATCCAACAGGTCTACTGAACTAAAATTTTCTATGTTTTCTGGCATGGCTTAGTCGAGAAATAAGTAGGCCTAAACTTCTGTGAATTTGTTTGGATAATTGATATCTCATTGGTCAATAGGAATTCAGCATCCCATAACCTGCATCACGACACTGTCATACCTAAAATAATTCATTTGTAAAAAGTATGCACTAATTATCTAAGTATTTCATTAAAATTTCACACACTTTAGCTCATACATTTATTTCATCCAGTTGCTTGGATGCATTTCTGTATAATATTATTCCTTACCGGTGGCAGTAGTCTAGTGGTTAGCATGATGCGCTCAAGCACAGGGGTGATTGAAGAGTCACGGGCTCAAACCCAGGTCAGCCTACAGGAATAATATAATGCCACCGGTACGGGTTAATCATGTATCTGCGCTTGCTGCATTGTTGCGCTCTTTACAGCAAAACCAGTGAGAGAGAAGACTACAGGTAAATACCAAAAACAGCAACTAAGAAAAAAAAACCCATAACAATCTGTGATTTTCAGATTGAGGTTATTAAAAGAACATACATACCCGAGTTAGTAGCTTTACAGATAATCTCATCTTCACCAGAAGCTGTTGCATCATCCTCTTCTTTACAAGGCCTGTTCCTGTTTGATGCAATCTGATTTCTGCCTCGATTACTCGCTGTTTTCCGCTTTGATCTCTCGTAGGTTCGTGGATTGTACACAACATCATCAAAATGTTTCTTAGCTGTTCGTTTCCTCTTGCCAGTCATCACAGCATTAGATTCAGCCTTCACTCGAGTTAGTGACTCGTCCTCTTTCAAGTCTTCAGTTAAATCTGGGATTGGATCTGTCGCGATGCACTCAACAAACAGACAGTTCTCTTCAAAACAATCCGCAATCGCTGATTCTCCTCTCTCTATCTCTCGTAGAAATTTCTCCACGTCCCCTGAATCAATTTTTTCTTCATCGTTGATGATTATCTCGCCCCCAGAGGCAGCAGTTTTTATTTCTTCTTTCAGATCATTGCCCTTCTCTATCTCAGTTCTCAGCTGGTTCTTCAGATTCGTCTCAAATGCTTCCGTATCTCGAAGCATCGTGGCGAGTCGCTCGCGGGTCTGTTTCGCTTCTTCCATTTGTGTCAGATACTGATTGATTCGCTCTGCAGTTGAATTGAGCATTGTCTTTATGTCGACTCTACCAGCGCTGGGCACCTCTGTATCTAGCTGATCCCCACCATCACCCTGCTGCTGCAGTGATTGCTGCTGTTGTAGTGACGTTGCTTCATCATCACAGCAAGTATCTCATTAAACAAATAATTAAATATAATTTAGCAGTTAATGCGTAACAGTCAATCCATTCAAACAGGTCTAATGCCATATTGATCACAATAAGTTTTGCAATATCATGTTAGCGAAGGACCGAGCCCAGGCCTTACAATACACATCTCTGGAATTCATGGGGTCAAAACATTTTATCACAACATTAAACAGCAAAACTTTAGCAACTGACTCGGCTAGGTCAAAACACATGGCAACACTCTATGGGCATCTATAAGTCATCGAAATATAATAGAAAAGAGCAAATGTAGGCCTACCGTTAGTAAATATTAAATTTAACAGATCACTGTCACGTGGTCTAAAGCACAATAAATTCCGACCCACAAAGAATAGAATTAATACACATTTCAATAAACTGACAGTACTACTATCAAACCTAAAAGAAAAAGAAAAACAGTTCAGAAATTATATACACATAGGCCTACCAGTAAACTGACTGGCTGCATCTGAAGCCTGCATGACATCAGAATAGAGTTCAGGATCTGCCTCAATGAAAGATGATTGATTGATCTCAGAACTCAACTGCAGCACATTGTACGCATCTGTCGTAAAGACCTGATAGGTAAAACCCGCCTGATCACTTTCTTCCTGCTTAATATATTTCATCTCTTCAAACTGATCAGGTATTAGCAGCTGATTTGTCGGCTGCAGAAGATGCTGATCTGAATCCTGCAGCTGCTGATTTGTCTGCTGGAGCTGCTGATTAGAATCCTGCAGCTGCTGCTGTAATATTACAGGCTGCTGTATAGCCATCTGCCTGCCTGCCTGTATCAGCTGTCCATTAGGCTGTCTAACTACTAGCTGTCTGCTGCTCTGTAATTGGTTCCCTGCAGGTTTTGTAATTATAATTTGCTGGCCACTTATTCGCAGCTGCTGATTCATCAGACTTGTTTGCTGAAGCAGCTGGCTAGGCTGTGAGCCTATCAGAAGCTGGCTAGGCTGCGAGCCTATCAGAAGCTGGCTAGGCTGCGAGCCTATCAGCAGCTGGCTAGTTTGAGTAGGCTGCTTAATTAGAAGACAATTTCTTTGCTGCAACTGAATCGGTCGTGACAGCTGACCTACATTGGCTTGGTTTAATGTTCCTGTAGAGTATGTTGGATTACACTGTCCATTAATGCCCTTGATGACATACGTCACAAGTTCTGATTGTTGAATGTCTTCCATCATTCAAGCTATTATTAATCCTAAAGATAGGCAAATCATAAATTAGAGGCAAGACAAATGATAGGCTATGTTACTATTTAAATACAATTGTAATTGGTGATGTCATGAATTCATATTAATCTATAATTCTAAAAACAATCAACGCGCCTGGGTTCAAATTGCGGTCCGTTGAGGACTAAATTAAAATCAGTGAGTATAATCTCAGACACTTGTAGGACTGATTCATTGGATAACCAACTAATCTATCCAAAGTTAGACTGGCCTGTGATCTTACAGACCTGTCATCTTTGATTTCCTGAACAGGTCAGTATAATTAAGTTAAGTGAAGTCAAAGATTCAAACACATGGTATTAATGTGATTTAACCAGTATCATAATGGATTATAACCAGTATCATTATTAGGGTTGCCACCTTTTGATGGAGACAATTCTGGACTCTGTCAGCATAGCGGCCGAACGCTGTCAATATTATGATTTAATCTATTACTTATTCATTTCAGTTTTCCGGACGGACAATGTATTGTCCGGATAGACTATGCAAATTCCAGACGTGTAGTCTGGACAAATTCCGTACGATTGGCAACCGTCATAATCATAATGGATTATAATCCTTTCATTATCGTGCTAAATTTCATGTTTATTTACTCCAAATTGTCACAGATTGTGTAAGCCTCTACACAAAGAAGAAATTTAGGATTAGGGCTAAAGTTTAGGGTATGGTTAGGCTAACCCTAACATAAAGATTGTATTGAATAACTGGATTCAAAGTTTGAGATTCTAGGTAATGCTAAGAAGTTGAAAGAGCATGAGGAATACAATAAAGTGTTTATTGTGCCAGACCTGACGCGCAAGCAGCAGGAAGAAGACAAGAAATTAAGAAGCAAGCTGAAGGAGCTTAGAGTTAGTGGGGATAGCGAAGCAAGGATTAAGAGAGGGAAAATAGTA